>MJUT01034906.1:35935-53319 GCA_002080005.1 Gigantidas platifrons
AACGTGGGGCAAGAAGCTTCGTACATTTCGATGACTATATCCAAAGCCTCTAAATCAAAATAAAATATGTAGTTTAGTGTCATGTATTTTATAAGTCGCGAAAACAGATACATTAAATATTTTCCAATGCAATCGCGAACATTTGAACACGGAGAAAAACCCAGTAGACGGTAAAGAGAATTTCGTTGAGGAAAATGCACACAATGGACAGAGACGATCACAGAACAACGAAAATAAAGAAATATGAAAGACCAATTATTAGGTATCTATTTATTTTGTGTATTTCGTACACAGTGTGAAAATCTTTGGTTTTCATTGTGTAGAACTAAGTGCATTAAAGATTCTTAATTACAATGTATATTCAGTATAATTATGGCCGTTGGTGTTATTATTTTTTATTTTGGTATAAGCACTACACAGTTAGTTTTGCAATCAATGGTCCTAATGATAAGATAGAAAAAACCTATACTCAGAAGTTGAATCAAACCAATGCAATATAGTATTGTACTTCATGGCATTTTTTTTTTTTTTTCATTTTATTTTAACAATCAGAAATCAAAGTTTCTTGAAATTAGTACCAAAAAGAATTACATGCGCCATGTCACGAGATACACTGTAAATGTTATCCAAATATTAAACATTTTCGTATTAATTTCCAATTCATGAAAGGGGCCGGGGTAGCTCAATGAGTTAGGTCGCTGGATCTAACAACGCATACAAGCCTATCACCAATACGGCGTGGGTTCGCGCCCGGCTTTGTAAATTACAAAAAGGGTGCACTCGACTCGCAGCCGCAAGTGATAAAGTTTACCAGTTGCTTGCCCATGGTCGGTGGTTCTCTCCGGGTACTCCGGCTTCCTCCACCACTAAAACTGGTCGCCATGATATAGCTGAAATATTGTTGAAAGTGACGTTAAGCACCAAAAATCAATCAATCAAACCAATTCATGAAAACATTATAAATTCATGATAATTTTATCTATAATTTATGTAGGTTTAGTATATTGTGAAAACTAATTTTGGATATACTATTTAATTCACTGAAGGCATTGGAGGAAATATTGTTTAGACTTATTAATACACCTTGGCTTCCAGGTACCTTGAACTTAACTTTATCTACGCTATAGGGGAACGACCATTTAACTTGAAGGGAGGGGGGTTATGGTTTTTTCCTAAAAAAAATATTCTGATTCCCAATGTTACTGAAAAAAATATTCTGATTTTGGTGGAGCAAAATAAAAATAATCTGATTCAGAGTATTTGTCATATAGCCTAATGTTAAATTCTGGAAAAAAAAATTGCGCTTCGCGCGACAAAAAAATAAATATTCTAAAAAAAATTCTGGACGGAAAAAAAACATAACCACCCCCATTGCAAGTTAAATGGTCGGTCCCTAAGATACCGTGATCTATGCCGTTCGAGAGTTTTTATTTTAATGAATGAGGTGATGGTATATATTTGTGACAATGATTCACAGTACTAACTCATTTATAGTTTGATGCATCATTAATTTGTAATTCATTATTTAATGTATTATGTTTTGGTATCTAATATTTACAAATTATGATGTTACTTAAATGTTTCAAAAAGTTCAATGTAGTTTACACCGATAATGTTTCTATTACGTATTGTTGTTGATTATGAGTTATTTGCATATGTAAAGTTAATATATTATTAACATTAAATAATTATTTTTATCTTAAACAGAACCGGGTTTTAATTATAACCAGGTAAGATGAACATGTGTGGTATACATTTCGTTTTTTTTTCTGCATGGAGTCGAACATATGCAACTATGAGTTGGTGCGATGCTTATTAGAATTAGCATGTGTATGTGTAAGCCGTTTCCCTATGCTGAAAAATGTATCTATTTTAACTTATTGATATATTCATATCACGTGGCAATGCGGACATGCATGCTACATCTGTCTCCTGTTGTGTTTTTTGTTTTGTTTTGTTTTGTTTTTTGTTTCTTGTTGTTTTTTTTTTCAACCATGATGTTCTGTGTTATTATGCATCTGTTTTTCCACACATCTCAACCCATTGGAAAACATGTATATATGTATTTAATCGATATCTCTTTCATGTTTTCTACTTGTATTTTGCATGTAACAAATGCTTTGTATTGGCTTGTCTAGATCATCTACATTTAAAGCGCGAGATGTGCCAATACCACGCTGGCTCATATTTAAAACAGGATGCTTTGTTTATATAATTGTTTTTATATTTTGTCTGTTCTTGCCGGAATGTTGTGCCATACAATGCCTTTGCTTGCCACTACCTTCATTGCAGCATGTATCGTTTCTAATCTACAGAGGGCAATGCAGGATATTTGATAACTTATTGACATGAGACATGTTTAGTCAGTATTGAGTAGAATGTTTACTATTTATTATGACATCGAAAGCGCCCTTTGTTGCCCCGTATAGAGAATTTTTACAATTCGAACCATTATTTGTCGAATAATTCTAATGTCGACCTGAACCAACTAACCACATCGGTGGTGTAATGATAAGAGTGCTCGATAGTGTGTGGTAGATCGTGAGTTCGGACCTCGGTAGGGTCAAACCAAAGACTATAAAATCGGTATTTGTTGCTTCTCCGCTAAGCACACAATATTAAGGAGAAAGAGCAAAGTCTGGGTTTTTTTCTGATTCATGAAAATATGCTGACTATTTCAGTGAGCTAGCACTATAAAATAAGTGTGTTGGTCCAGTACAAAACGGCCAATAAGATGATGATGATCATCATCATCTAATAGAATTTACTTGTTCGCCAAGATATAGCTGGGACATTGTGCATTTGGCCTTAGCCAACAATCAATCAATCACTCACCCAGAAAACAACTGGGTTCACCTTTCTGTCTGTGTCTACTAGCTTGAAATATATAGCAATGTATATTGTTAACAATTAATTATAATTATGATGTTATGTTTGTTTACTAAATGTACAAGTTGTAAAAATTAAAAATTTTGCTACTGATATTTTAGAGTCGTCTTTTTTTTTTCATTTAAAAAAAATACCAATAAACACTTCAATTTGTCATTGTTTTGTATTCTATTTTACTCAAAATATTCCTTTCGGATAGAGTACTCTTCGTTTGTCCTTCAATGCATGTATTCGCGTTATGTAGAACATTTAACCGTTTTTGTCTATTTCTTATGTTATTTATATTTACGTATGTGTCTAAATCCAAACATTGGTAGTTTATGTGGGAGTAATGACCCCGTACTTATTATTTCTACGTGTATCTTTTGCTGTTGACCTGATATTTTGTGGGATGGGTGTAAAAAGTTATTTACAGATATTCTCAGACTCTGAAAAATACGCGGAACTGTGCAAATTGCAGTCGATGTATATATGTAAGATGCTATATATAAGCACCTGCCCTAGCTGACCTATTCAGTGTAGGTAATAACAAACATAAGAACTATTCAGTGTTTCTAAGGTCTGAAAATGATAATAAAATATCTCAAATATCCATGGTGATGTGGTGACAATTAACATATGCTAGTATAATATTAACACAATTAGATATGTAGAATATATCTTTTGTAATTTGGTAGATTCAATATTATTGTAGTATTATTCTAACTGATTTTTCATTTAAATTGTTAAATTAGATAAGAAAATACACCAAACTGTGTGTCATAGAACTTCATATGAAATAATAAACAAACAAAGATTTGTCCATATTAAAATCGAGATCGTGAAACCGAGGGCCAAGCATATTTACAAGAATACGACATTTACTTTCGTAGTTAAAATATTTCAGGTGACTCGTGGTTGTTGATGGAGATGGTTCACGATAGATGTTCCACCCTCCTCACTGAATTTAGTACTGCGTTGACTACTATTTTACCTATTTTGTTCCAGTATTTTTATAAATACTGTTATAGTGACAGCCGGAACCTTTGACCCTTAATGAAAGCGGGAGGTTTGGCTCGTTAAAATCTGATTCAACCCACCATTTCTTTGCAACTGCCTGTACCAAGTCAGGGTCATTACGGTTTTTACAGTTTATCGGTTGTTGACTGATTTTGTGTGTTTATATACTCATGAGTTTTGACTTTCTCTTTGGAAGATTGTTCGGAGTTCGGTAATTTTGTTATTACCCTTATATACATACTGAACAGTAGAAGAATGACTGGTAATTGTTAAGTAAGAAATGTTTTTGAACTTTTTAAAGTAATTCATCGTTTATATTTTTGAGCATTAAACTACCATCCCACTAAACATAAAGTTATAAGACAAATTAATTGAACAATCATTGGATAAAATTATGTATTATGGGGCTCATAAAACTAGCTTAGCCACCCTATTGAAGTGCCTTTACCCAGCCAGCAAAGTAACCAGTATTGTACGTGTGTCAATGTTATCGATTTTGTCTCTGGATCTACGTTGTGTCATTTTGGATTTGGATTGGTATCATTGCTGCCTTTTGTACCTCACACAATGGAGTCAATGTTTGTGTAGGTTTTTCTCTGTACACACAAAGTGGTACACGAGGTATATATGATGTCAAAACGTATTACTTGCTCTCAAGTATTTTTACAGGATCACATAATTGTTATAATACTGTAACGTTCATATTTGAGTTTTAAGTATATGTTGAGTCCATTCATTTTTTACTAGTCTATCCAAACTGTTGAAAAACAGCTTGATTTTGTTTTATATTTTGGATTAGATGAATAAAACATATATGTGGCATTTGCACTATTTCAACACAAATATCATTTTTGGTCATACATATTGCAGTAAACAAACACTATTATGAAAAAATATATTTGATAATTGCAAAAGATTTGAATAGAAGTACGAAACATTGTTTGCCATCTTTAACACAATACGTGCATTGTTCATGATTATCTATACTGCCACTGGTTGTGATAAGCTGGTCCTGTTTGCCTGTATTGGTCTTGTTGCATTGTAAAATGTAGTGCAACCTGATTTTACTAAAGGATACGAGCCATCGTCACCGCGGCCGTATTCTACCTGTCATTGTTTTATCTGTACAATCAGTGCCTTTAATCAACAAAGTTATGAATGCGATTACTTGCTCCTCCCAATCAGATGTACACTTGGGCTTCTCGGGGTACTATAAGTGACCTCCACGGTTTAACTGAAATATTGTTGAATCTGACGTTAATAAGTGTTATGTTTATATCTTTATATAATTTTATCATTCTAACCAACCAGAACTGTTTGGAACACCTGGAATTGTAAGAGACCCCCCCCCCCCCCATCTTTTTTTTTTCTTACATTTTATTGAATCGAATTTCATGCATATTAAGGACAAGGAAAAGCTTTAAATCAAAGCTATAACCTGTGCAACAATGACGGGGTGGGGTGGACAACGGCGTACTACTGTGACTGGAAAGTATGGATAATTAGTCATGGACGACCAATCAAGTATTTTGTAGCGTATACAGTGCACTTACTCCAATTCAAAATCTACCAATTATGCTTTTTCGGTACAGAGTGTGTGTCACTCTCTAAACATAATACCTACTATGGTCTACACTCTGACTTTAGGTATTATATATGGGACGTCGTGGTCGGGATCACATGGTAGTTGAATTTACAACTATCTGTGTAATCAGTCTCTATCACAACATAATTATGAGTGCCAATCCCTCTCATAGCGTGTGATAAAATTTGTCAATGACTTGCCATAGGTAGGTGGTTTCTCAGGGCATTCCGCTTTTCTCCATTTATGGGAGATATTGTAAAATAAATTGGTAGCTTCATTCAGAGTGAACGTTACAAATATAGCAATCTGGATAGCCTGTCCCAAGCCACGGACTGGATTTCCAACATCATTTGTCGTGGTCTTTATTTAAGATGAGAGGTGATAGTTCGTTTTGTTGATACAGGAGGAATTGTTGACCATCACTTTCTTTCCATTTACAAAGCATATATGTAAGAGTGTGTTCTTACCAGGGGGGGTCCGGGGGCGGGGGCGTGCGCCCCCCTAAAATTGGAAAAAATAAGATTTTTTTGCGTAAAATCGTGATTTTTCACACGAAATACCCCAAAAATTTTCGCGCCTCGCTCCGCTCGCCGCGATTATTTTAAGTACGCCCCCCTAACTTGAAATCCTGTATCCGCCCCTGCTTTCCACCAGTGTATTCTTTCCAGAGGACAAGTTACACTAGTGTATAATTTCCAGAGGAATTATTGCACTAGGTTATTTTTTTCATCCTAACCCTAACCCTAACCCTAAACCTAAACCTAAACCTAATCCTAACCCTAACCCTAACCCTAAACCTAACCCTAACCCCAACCGGAAATTCTACACGCCGGAATAAAAGTACGCTTACATATATATAAACATAACATATCAAATGACGAAACAAGAGAAATTCCATTCAGAGGGGAAAATTTACCCTACTCCAAGTTTGACACCCTTCATGAAGTCATGATTTACAACTGTTCAATATACTTTTTGACAAATAAAGCTAATGTGTAAATACACATAATTATACAATTTAGACCAAGTACTGTAACATATTAATATTGCATCACTTTTACTGTAAATATGAAGAATTACATTTGTACACGTGCGTTTATAATATGAAATCTTTTCATTATTTCAGATGCATCAAAAAATTTCAGATTAGAATGGTAATTATTATAGTTAATTGTATTCAATAGGAGTAAGTGGAGTAATGCTATATATGTTAACTGTTTTGAGTTTTTGTCTATATTTTACACAAAACTTAGTCAAATAACCATTGTATACCCTAAATTGAATATTTTATCCCAATTTAATACACTGTTATTGACCTTAGAATTCACCTAGATATGCAAACTATACTTCATTCAATGTTGTTATAGTTATCACCGTTGACCGCCAACAGTACATTCACTTGTCATACTTTTTTTTCACTGATATACTAAGAAACACATGCAGTTAAGCGGTAATCCACCTTATGTTAGTAAATTATTTCGGACAAGCAATCCGAATTCATAACCATGAGGTAGATTACCAACTTGAATTATGTGCTTTCAAGTACAATTATAGTTAATATTAGAAGTTATCGGGGCCCGGGTGGCTCAATGAGATAGGTCGTTGGATCTAACAACTCATACAAGCCTATCACCAATACGGGGTGGGTTCGCGCCCGGCTTTGTAAAGTACAAAAAAGGGTGCACTGGACTCACAGCCGCAAGTGATAAAGTTTACCAGTTGCTTGCCCATGGTCGGTGGTTCTCATCGGGTACTCCGGCTTCCTCAACCACTAAAACTGGTCGCCATGATATAGCTGAAATATTGTTGAAAGTGGCGTTAAAACACAAAAAATCAAAATCAATTAGAAATTTTGAAACATAATTTAGGCCTCTTTGATTGTACAAACTCGCACCTCCGATTGGAAATTTTTTATATATATAAAGATAAAGTTCCAAACAATATGAGTAAATATCTCAAATACAACAGAAGATATCTCCAAAAGCTTCGGCATTTCACCTATTATAATGTGGCAATGCGAATGGTTGTAGTCTTGCTGGTCAAGTTTAAGTCAATACTGTCATATGAAATCTTAGACTCTGGACTTCAATTTAATGTTATTACATATTTCTATAAGAAATGTAAGAGAACGGAAATTTACAAAAAGAGCAATTATCATTTAATAATATTATACAATGATTGACTTTTATTGAGGTTAATATAAGGATCTATCGTTCCAAGAAATATTATATTTACCGAGGCCAAAGTCTGGGTAAATATCGTATATCTTGGAACGATAGATCCTTATATGAATCGAATTGAAAGTCAGTAATTGTTTTATTATATGAAACTGCTATTAATGTCCTCTGGACCATGTTTTATAAATTGGCATTACAAACTACATGCGTTTTTGTTTTTTTTGTTTTTTGTTTTTTGTTTTTTTTTTGTGAATGTTAATGGTAACATGAAAGATTTGTGCATACTGCAAAGATAAATTTGGATCGTTCCAGAGGAACATTTGTAACGTTATATTAACCTCACGTGACGCTAAAATTAAAAGTAGAGGTTTTTCGATTTTAGCGTCGCGTGAGGTTAATATAACGTTCCAAGGGTTCCTCTGGAACGATCAAAATTAATCGTTGCAGAAAATGAAGGTTTAGACAGTATAGATAAAGTTATATCAAGTAAAAATCTCATGCTTTTAACCAATCAGATAAAAGAAATATGTATAGTCATATAATCATTATAAATATTTTGCAGCTGCATAAGTCTAATGAGCGACACTGTCACGCCACATGATAGGTAAGTGTTATATTAGCCTTTCTTCAGTTATCATTCCGGGGAGGAGATCATCAGTTACGATGTGTCCGTGTATTTCAGTATACATAATATATGTATCAACTTTTTTTCCCGTAGACACACAATTCATTATAGTGCATTAATACTATTGGGATGCCTTGTATTTGATATGCACTTTATTCACAGTTGTCTATAATTTATGAAAAGACTAAATAAGAGTCCTTAAATCCTCAGGATCAAATGTTACAAGACTTGACATTTTGGAACCAGTTTCTTTTTCAGGTTTAGTATAAAAGGGAACATGAAAACTTATGAAAAATTTTAAGATACCAAAAAAGAACAGACAATGCAATGGCAAAGAAGATAGACAAAAGGACAAATACTCACCTACAAACACTACACAGAGGTTTCATATCTTATCTGAAAACAGATATGTATATCATGTACTAACGTTCTGGTTCTCAAAGACTAAGAGTGAGTTTGAGCTGTATTTACAATAGACTCTATGCTGTGTTGTTGTAGTCATTAGTCATGTTCTATAACATGAAGGTCGTAGATGTTCTTACATTTATCTAAATTATTTTGCATAATTTCCATAAAATTTATGTCTTTGAAGGCAGCTTTTGATAAAAGGTACGTAATTCACACTTGGACTTCGTTTTCCAGTTTAAGAGAAAATAATTGTTTGTGATATTCCTATTGCAAAATATCACTGTATTAATAAATAATCTGAAAAAAATGACATTTTAATATCCTCCTTTTGAATTAAAGTCGTGTCTTATTGTAGTAGAGTTTCAATGAATTACACACAATACAATCACACCTTCAGAGAGACTGTACTACACAGGGAGATATTATTTATATTTTTATACCCTGGGCTGTCTTTGGGTTTAAGGTGTTAACTTGAAAATAACATTCTTTTAAAGGAGAGAGTATATCTCTCATCTAGGTGAATATATTTCTTTGAGATCTAAAATGATTAATATAACTTCTCCAGTAGTCGTATTGAAATCAAGTGAAATGCGTAAATATAGATAAAATCTTATCTACTACACATGCATGTCACCTATGACTAATGTACAACGAAAGTGTATTACATATAATGCTTAACTAGACAAATCACTACAAAACACTAATTATTGAAACTATGCTTATAAGGGTAATAACAAAATTACCGAACACCGAGCAATCTTCCAAAGGGAAAGTCAAAACTCATAAATCAACAATCAGACAAAATCAGTCAGCCGGAAAAATGGGAAAACCGCAAAGATCCTTTGACACGATTTTTGTTTGACGATTGAGTTTTAAATAATACTTTAAAGAATGTACTGTGTAGATTTCAGATCTTAAGACATTTCAGGTTTAAAAAAATTGCAAAAAATAAATTCCGCCCTTATTTTATCTGTTTTCTATACGGAAAAGATTATTGTCAACTAGATATAATGACTATTTCTGTAAAACATCTGTTGAATACAATCGCTAGTCGATACATTTAGTAAATACTGCGTAAAATATATAATGACATGCATAATAAGCACAACCATCCCATACGTACATGTGTGTTACATCTATATACAAAATAGCTTGGCCCTTACAGTAGGCGACGGTACCATATGTTTATGGAAATAGTAGTATGATAGCATTACTCCACACCCAGTAAAGATTTACGATTCCATAGTTTGATTATCTTTTCTTTCATTTACCTTAGAAGTAGCTACATTTGCATATCCTCCATATTTTGAAAACAAATGGAAGCTAGCAATCTGAGTGAAAAAAATAATTCTAATGACTGGTTGAAATGGCCAGTACAAAGCATCCATATCTCAAATGACAATGAATCTTTTCGATGATGTAACGTAGATTGTTTTCTCTTTCTTCTATCATGGATATGTCTTTTATTGGAATTGACTGCATGAGTAACACATCGGGTATCTAATGCGAAGCAGGAACAGCTTACCTTTCGCGACCTCCTTGTTTCATCCACAGTTTTTTATTTTTTTTGGTGAGATCCGTGATGCTCATGTTTTTAGTGTTCTATGATGTCTTTTGTTTCTTTATTCGTTTGTCTTCGTCCTTATGTGCCCAATGTTGCCTGTGTCTCACTGCCTTGTCTATTCTTGATTGCTCTTCGGTTTTCTCCACCGTTTAATTATCATAATAATTAGAGGATTAAAAGAATATTATGGTGATATGACGATCGTCACTTGTACATTAGCTCTTTTTATATTCCTCTTTAGGCAACAACCTGATGGACATGAGTAAGTAAACATTACTTTATTTAGTAAGGGATAAACAAAGAATTATATTCGAGCATTATGATAATGTTTGCTTAAGAAATTATTTTTGAATGAACAAGTAATAAACCCAAGGACAATAAAATGCCTGAATCTTAATTTAAAATACAATAATTAATTGTATGTACGAATCTGTGCGGCAGTCTCAGCAGTTTCACATATGTCTGTCCAATGAGTATATAATTGACCAATTCATCGTCAGACACATTGTTCATATCTTTTATTACTACATGTATTTGAATATATTTATATAATATTAATCTAAGCACGATTCAGCCGCTTACTCTATCATTTTTATAGTACCACCCTGTGGGTGAAATTATATACATAATTTAACATCGAAATTACAACGAAGTGCAGATGTAGAGTGTACTATACGATACAGATATGTCTATTATCTACAGACTAAGTGACATTCTACGTTCAATTTAAGATACAATGTACGAGTTACGATCATCAACGAAGACCATAAACTAACCTTATAGAACAGGACTAAAACGCATGTTCCTTTGATGTTATAGGATGTCACATTACTATATACTGGGGAAAAGAAAAGTAATTGCTTATCATTTAGTAACTCGTTTATTTTCCATAAATCAGCTTCATATTTGTCCTAAATATATTGTTACAGGGGACCTCAATCAACACCAAAAGACCCAGATCCCAGGTAAATAATATATTTAATGTATGCAAATATTTAAGAGAGATCATAGAAAATGTATGTGAGGTCTACTAAAACAATTGTCTCTCCTTCCTTTGTAACATATGGAAAGAAAAATAAGTAGATATCAAATTTATAGTGTGCACTGTCCGTTTTTGGAATAACCTTTATCAGGTACACTAAAAACAAAGTTATTTGAGTGCAAAATAATTCCAAAGTCTTTGGGAGCAATAACCTCACAGAGTCTAAATCTACTAAGGTCATAAGGTCACCTATGCATAAGAGAGGAGAACCTTAGTATTAATAATGATTACATGATTTAGGAACTGCAAATATATATCTTATAAGCCATGTCAATGCCGAAGAACTGACTACTGGGTGGATGATACACTTGAGGACTAATTGTCCACAGCTAAAATATCGAAACAGTGATAGTAATACAAATCGTAGTAGATATAAAATTTAGTACGCATGACTTTCTCCATAAAGTATTGATCCACCTTTCTATGCTAAAATATAGACAATATACTGATAGATCTAGCTTAGTACGTCAATACATTTATGTTTTATTCTATGGTATATTATTATTCTGTATACAATATTCAACCCAGCACATTGACGACCGATTTATTCTGTTGTTCCGCCAAAGCAATCGATTTATGGATATATTTAATACAAATTGGTTAAACCTCTGTTAGATGTATCAGCTAATATTTCTGTCCTAATAGTAAGTATAGTGGTCTTTACAAATAAGATTTCACCTTCCTAATAAGTACTCATTCATTGACCCTGCTACTATGCTGTCCATGTTTTGTTGTAATTCATGTTGGTCATGGTGTGTGTGTTCTTTGTGAATGGAAATGCTTAATATGTCTTGAAAATCAAAACAAAATGAGATGAACAATATCGTTTCTACACAAGGCAATGCAATTATGAGATAACTGAATTGTATATGAAGATTTACCGGTTTCAGTAAAGGTCTACTGTAGACGCATTAGCAGAACAAGTAAATGGATATTTGCGACCATCAAATTTCAATTGAATCATGTAAATCATCAGATACATTATTATACCATTTCTGGAAAAAATAAGAATACAATATAGTTTTAATTAACCATCTATACCAGTTTGACGTCATTCGTCGTTTACTTTATGCCATCATTCTTGGATGGAAATACAGTATTAGAAGTGGAACCAATAATTATTTATAACATAGTTGTCCATTCCGTTTTGAATATATGAATGTTCTGAATAACATGTTTGGGCGATTTCAGAACTTTTAGAGTTTTTGTTCAAAGTGATATGTTTGTAAGAAGGTAGATGTTCTTGGGATACTCATAAACCATTGTATAACTTGCTCATGATTGACAATGCCATATTTTGTAGACACCTTACAACCGGAAGGCCGTTACCTCGAAGACCAGACATTGCATCACCACAAACAGGCCCGTTTGATTCTGTAAATTCACCAAGACCTATTGTGCTTGCTCCGATAGAAAATTCGAACATTCCTCCGTCAATAGATACATTGGATGAACAGAAAACGGACAAAAAGCCGAGAGATAAAAAGAAGAAGAAGAAGAAAATGAAAGACGAAGAGCAGGATAATCCAGCTTATGTACAGGACAATTAAATTAAATACTCGTTCTTCGGACCCGCTCGCACCTTAAAATTAAAGATTGAAAATTTCGACAAAAAATGTTTCCTTACCATTTCATGATTTTTAAACAATTTAAAATAAAAGAAAGTCGCCCGCTTATAAAATTATCTTGAATCCTCATTTAAAAACACAAAAATGAGGGGGAAAATAATTTAACATTTTTTTTAAAAAAGTGTCGCTCGCTTGTTCAAGATTTTAGCGCCTCCAAAAATTCAATTTTCAGGAAAAAAAATAATTAAAAAAATTTCGCTCGCCCGCTCCATTTTTTTAATGAAAAAATCCGAAGAACAAGTAATCAATTTGGAGTGGCCTAAAAAGTAAAGATATATGATAATTTGCTTGCAGCAACTTATGACTTCTTTCTTTGCCAGAGGAGTTAATTTTCATTGTGATATATAACAATAACATTACACTAGATTTGTACATAATGGTATTTATTTTTGGACATTTATAACGTATTGGCATGTTTGCATATTAATATATTCATGATACATTGGTTAACGTTCAAAGTATACTTTGAATTACTCCACTTTTCAGTCTTTTTTTATTTTTACATGGCGATACATCAAATTATTGGAGTTTTTTATCATATGAAAAATTAACATGTGAAAAATTTGTGACTGGATTAGAAAAGAAGCTACGAAAAGTACGTTAATTTGTTAATAGTTTGTTTCTAATTAGCTGGTTTCACATAAGCGTTCGAGAAAATCGAGAATGGATAATCCAGCGACACAGTCAACATTGAGTACAAGAAACAGAACGAAGACAAACAAAACACGAAAAACTAGTTGAGTAACATGGACCTCACAAAAAAAGAAAATGACATGAGTGTGAATCCATGTGCTCGCGAAGGGTAAGCAGTTCCTGTTTCTTCAAATAAGCTCCCTGGTTTTAAAGTGACAACTTTGACTCTACCTTGACCTTATTATTGTACAACTGCAAATAAATTGTTTTACAAGTACATCGTATGTATGTGTTCGTTTTTTCACACTACATGAAATTAAACAATACAAATTTCATGGAAATATTAGCATATATTACCAGCCAAGATATTTTTCAGACATTTGATTCGTAAGAGGGTTTTATATATTAATATATTAACATCGCTCAAATCATCAGTTTGTGTAACTTGTGTCTTATTCTGTTTGCAAAAAAAATAATTGTTTAAACTAACAGATTACTACGCTGTATCTATAACTAGAAAATCACATTCTCTTTGAGAAACAGTGCCTTTGTAATATTAAACAAAATATGATGTCATATACCTGATTTATCATAAGGTTAGTGTTATCTAAATCAAATTGATGTAGTCAAATATATTGTTTATATTGAACTTTTATGGTCCGAATTAGTTGCTATTTTCCTCAGGATGAAAACCTAATATTACAATCTAAGCATGTTGGAATATATCCTAAATAACTATGTGATTATTTATTTATTTTTTACAAGCTTCTAGCTTAAATATGATATTAGCCATATTCAAATGATGCCATCCAATATCTGAGATCTAGTCTCTTTTTTAATTCATTTTATTTGTTTTATATAATTATAATTGCAGCGTTTATATATCGTTTCTTAGTGATATTTCTTAGTGTTAGTTTTTTTTTTCATTTAAGCTAACAGAATGAGACTAAATTAATTCGCATTGTAGAATCTTACATTGGCTTTTTGTAACTTTATTTTATTTTAGTGATAAAGTCATATTTATGTTTACATTATTATTTAGTGTGTGTGTGCCTGCATGTACAGTACCATATTTTTTAATAAACATGATTTTAAATTTATCTATTGTTTGCTTAGAATTTACAAAAAAAATAATTGAATCTGTTTGACAAATAAAATGAAAAACAAGCAAAAAACAACTCTGTCTGAACAGTTCCGAGATCAAATATCAAAATCGTAGAAAGAGGCGGAATCGATAATAGTTCTAACACCAAAACTACATGACCGGTCACTTTCCTGTATTGATGAAGACATTTCAATAAAGGTGGCGGGGTTAAACTAGTCTTAATGTCCCAAACATCATCTCATTGATTTGAGATTTTGTCAAATTGATGTAAGAGACTAACATAGTAACCAAGTCCGATTATATAGTGTTTTGAACAACTGGATTTCTGCGAAAATACCATGAACGTAAAATGACTACTCAATGAACAGTTAATATATCATACATATTTCTGATATGGCATCACATAGATCGAAAGGTAATCTAAAATCAGATATAAAGCAATCTTTGGCACAGAGAACATGGGACTATTACATATTTCTTATGTGACCATTAAGATTTGATTGGTTGATTTAAGCAAACTATAAACAAAATATAACACCTTAAACACAACATCATACACGATTCTGATTACTAAAATAAAGAATAATAATAGAATACAAACCTTAGAGTCAACAAGATAGCAACAGATAGCAGAAATAATTCATGTATGATGGTTTGATTTTCATTTATCTAACATGGAGTCGTCGTGGTCGTGATCGTATGGTAGTCGGATTTACAATTTTGTGCCTAAGTTAGAATCCCGTTCATTGCGAGGTGTACTCGATACAGTAATATGTGATAAAGTTTGTCATTGACTTGCCACAGGTCGGTGGTTTTCTGCGGGTACTACGGTTTCCTTCACCAATAAAACTAACAGCCACGATATAATTGACATATTGTTGAAAGTCGCGTTAAACACCATAAACCAAAACAAACCCTTTACATAACCCACGTGACATAACCCACGTGACATAACCTAATGTGACATAACCCACGTGACATAACCTAATGTGCAAGAGGTTCATATCATCACTATTTGGTTCTTAGTTCTACTACATGTGTATTAAGGTACATCCTTGTGTGATAATACAGTTTGCAAGATCATTACTGAATGCATATGGTTTTCTTTCGTTCACAACTTACCACCATTACATAGCGATTAGATGTTGAATGCAAATGTTTGTTCTATAATAAAAATAGAATATTACACACAGACAAAACCGGAAATGAGAACAAAATATGTTCTAAAATAATGGTTCCAATATGAGGTGCTTAAGAGAGGGAACTTTATAATTTACCCTGGACAGTGTAAACCAAATGAATGCAAGCTATGGGAGAACTGGTATAAAACAATATAACCTGTCCAGGCCCACTTTTATATCGTGTGATTAGCCATCCTGTTTGACTTTTGTTATATTGATCGTATACAATTCATCTTGAAAAAAAGAACGATTTTATCTGTGTTGTAAAAATACATTGATTTTGAGTGTTTAGGTCGACATAAAACACTACAAATTGTATAATGACTATGTGATAAAGATAACAATACGTCTGTCCATAAACTAGAACAGGAAGTGAGCACTTTGTATGACTTTAAGTTGCTGGGTAGTAAAAATAACTGTAAGGCATGCCGAACTTCCTGAAACAAATACCAAGATTTAAATCTGCCAAACTCGTATTTTTAAGTACATGTAAACATTGAAAAATGATAAGACAACATATGTTAAATTAAATGTTGGTCATTTATATTAATCTTGTAATGTGTTTTACATTATATCTACACTATTCGAAACGCGATTGTATTTGTTATTTATTTGTTTATAACATTTACCGAATTTTTTACTATTTCTTAATATACTTTCTTAAAAAACTGACTTCGTTGTCATAAACGCCAAAAATACATGAATATGGCATATCAACAACCCACAGTCTATTGTTTAAATACAACAATCATAAATATAAACTGATATGACTAAATAGTGTTTATATAATGTTCCTAAAACAAACATGGAACGTATAACAACAGGACAATTTATAATAAATACTTGTATGATAGCATTGTTAATTTAATTAGTTCGTGAATGGTTCTTAATGCTTCCGTAACTGCAGAACGAATTACCCTTTAAACATTCAAAATATAATATCATTTATCTTTAATTTGAAAAGTCATTTATTGATTTTAGCTATACAAGTAGTGCAATGGTTAGCTGGTAGAGCATAAAATATGTACCAATATTCGACAAAAATTACTTGGCTTCAAAATCGAATATTTGTCTACACAATAAGAAATTCTGCATATTTTAACTTCATTTTGATCATGTTCCATGATTTATTTTTAGCATGCTTATTGCAAAATGTTACCCAGTATTGTAATTTTATATCAAATGGACGACATTATATGACATGACCGTATCTGGTTAACATGTTCCTTTGTGATCTGTATTGTGTCCTGTGCCTTTACAAAAACAATATTGTAAAACGAAATATATTATATACTGATTACAAGATTGGGTTATCTTAAACCTTATATCCCTCCATTGTTCATACAATTAATTATATATTCTGCGTTCTAACATTACCACAACCATGACAATGGGTAACTTCACAGGGAAAAACCCTACAAAATAATTCAGGAAGTTTTGTTTGTGATTATTTATATCTTTATTTATAAACTTTCAATATATAATATGGGTACAATAATAATATTTCAATAGTGATGAAATAACATTATTTATGATATATACAAATTG
>MJUT01034916.1:14369-28121 GCA_002080005.1 Gigantidas platifrons
TATTCTAATTATTTTTTACCGCAAAGTGTTCGGTCTTGGAATCACCTAGCGAATGACACAAAAAATTGTCCGAGTCTCAACGCCTTCAAATCCACACTTAATCTTAGTAATAAAAAAAAGTCGTTTATTTATTATATAGGTTCTCGCTTAGGTCAAATTCATCATGCCAGACTAAGAATGGAATGTAGTGCTCTAAATTACCACTTATTTAGTAAAAATATTATCCAATCAGCAAATTGTGCTTGTGGGGTAAGGGAAACAACTCAACATTACTTTTTTCAGTGTCCCCGATATAACAATATCAGACAACGGTACTTGACTAATCTTAACCTTCCAATACCTACCTCACTAATCGTACTCATTTTCGGGTCTGATGAACTAATACTTCACCAAAACACAGAGATCTTCTTAGCAGTTCAAAGATATATTATCAATTCTAAACGCTTCACCCCTTGATTTGATTTGCACTCCTTCACTTTTTAGCATGTTTTTTCGCACCTTCTTCCTTTTAATTTTGTTTTTTCTTCATTTTCGCATTAAGAGAATCAATAATATTATTTGTTCTTCTTCTTCGAGACAATTCAAATGTATTTTATATGATTTTTTTGGGAAACGAATTTACATAAGTTTTTATAACTTGTTTTCGGATCCCATTGGTTGATTACTGTTATGAAATTTATTGTAATTGTCATTGTTATAGTTTGTATTGTATTTGTAATTAATCAATAAAAATATGTTTACACTAAAGTTGATAATGACAAATATGGTGCCGTATCTGTAAAAGAATAATAAAAACATAGATATCTATCTTAGTGCAGAGGTACACTCAAATGTTTGCTTGATGGTGTTTAATGCCACTTTCAACAATATTTTAGTTATACCGTGGCAGTCAGTTTTATTGGTGGAGGAAATCGGAGGACCCGGAGAAAACCACCGACCTGTCGCAAGTCACTGACACACTTTATGACATAATGTTGTACACCTCGCCCTGATCGAGATTCGAACTCACATCAGTTGTGATAGACACTGACTGCATAGGTAGTTATAAATCCAACTATCATACGATCATGGCCACTCAAATGAATTATTTGTAAAAGAATAATTAAAACGTAGATATTTATTGTTAGTACACAGGTATGCTCAAGGTCAAAAAATTGGAAAGCCAAATAATAAAAAAAAACTTTGGGAGCAAAAAAACAAAAGGGTTACACAATAAGAGCAAGACAAACAAAGGGCCTAAACAAGACAGCCAGAATCTACAAAGGGTTACACAATAAGACAGCCAGAATCTACAAAGGTCACCTATGCCTGAGGAAGGAAAACTCTAGTTTTAATAATAATTACATTTCTTAGGAACTGGAAAGTCCCATAATAATAAGGTAATAAACTATGTCAGTGCCAACAGATTGACTACGGGGTAGACGAAACCCTCGGGGACTAATAGACCACCAGCAGAGGTATAGACCCAGTAATAGTGATCTAATAAACCATGTTAGTGCCAACAGATTGACTACGGGGTGGACGAAACCCTCGGGGACTAATAGACCATCAGCAGAGGTATAGACCCAGTAATAGTGTTCTAATAAACCATGTTAGTGCCAACAGACTGACTACGAGGTGGACGAAACCCTCGGGGACTAATAGACCATCAGCAGAGGTATAGACCCAGTAATAGTGATCTAATAAACCATGTTAGTGCCAACAGACTGACTACGGGGTGGACGAAACCCTCGGGGACTAATAGACCATCAGCAGAGGTATAGACCCAGTAATAGTGATCTAATAAACCATGTTAGTGCCAACAGACTGACTACGGGGTGGACGAAACCCTCGGTGACTAATAGACCACCAGCAGAGGTATCGACCCAGTGATAGTAACAAACAAGGAAGAAAAATATATATATATTCCTCATGTTCTAACAGTCTATTCTATCAAATCTTGGCTACACCATCTAACAATACATATACGTTTTATATCAGAGGGAGCTATATTAGATTGCAATGCATTGAAATACTAATAAAAGGCCGTTGGCCACTGGTCCCCCGACGCCAAGGTTATATCGCAAGATTAAATTTTGAAACTACTGTAAACTAGAGGGTCAGGTGAGCCTGTATCACTCATAATTCTGAAAGGGGACCATCCAAGGACCATTTTGAAGTAAAAAAAGGGGAGTAACTCTGGTTAGATTTGTCGAAAAATCATCATTATCGAACTTGACCTAGATATTCATGAGATACAATTACATACCAAACCTAGTTTCAATCTGACTTTTTGTTCACAAGTTGTAATTTGGAAACCAAAATATTAGCAATTTTGAAGTAAAAAAAGGGGAGTAACTCTGGTAAGATTTGTCGAAAAATGATCGCTATCATACTTGACCTAGATATTCATGAGATACACTTACATACCAAACCTAGTTTCAATCTGACTATTTGTTCCCAAGTTAGCATCTGGAAACCAAATATTTAGCAATTTTTAGGTATAAAAAGGGGCACAACTCTAGTAAAAATAGTCGAAAAATTGTCATTATCGAACTTGACCTAGATATTCATAAGATACACTTACATACCAAACCTAGCTTCAATCTGACTTTTCATTCACAAGTTATCATCTGGAAACCAAAAAGCACACGGACGGACGGACAGACATACGGACGATACCCATTTCTATAGTCCCCTTCAACGAAGCATCGGGGGACAATAACACGAAGAACTATGGCCTGTATAGCTTACATGAGCCTGTCTAACTCACATGAGTCTGTTTTGCTCACATGAGCCTGTATAACTCACATGAGCCTGTTTTGCTCACATAAACCTGTATAGCTCACACGAGCCTGTATAGCTTACACGGGCCTGTATAGCTCACATGAACATGTATCACTTCTCTCCTGAGAAAGCTGATTTATTGAACTATTGCATATCTTAAAGAAGTATTGGTTTTCTTTTTAATTTAATTATTTGGTATCAGTGGCAATTTTTGATGGAGTACTGGGTTGTTTGACAGTTTTGAAAGAGGACCAACAAAGGACAATTCAAGCAAGTTTGGTTTAATTCTGTAAAGTATTTATAGAGAAAAAGATTTTCTAATAAATGTTGATATGTTTGGTAATAGTCCAGGGTGAAAGCCACTTTTATATTGGGAAATAGGATTTCTTTGGATGAAAAGATAGGATAAATATAGGGTATATTTAAGGTAAATTTAGCAAAAAATACATGGCCCCCACCTCCCCTGTAGCCATTCCTCACCTCCTTTTTACTGACAAATGAAAAAAAAAACAGTATCATTAAACTCTAGTCTCCTATTGCTTTTTTTACAAAAAAAATCAACATTTGTCTTTTTCAAAGGATTGAACATTACAAGAACATGACAACTCCTTTAACACTTTAAAGGACAAATTTTGATATAATGACTTCTAAATCAACGTCTTCGAAATTATATATAATATTTTTTTGTGAAGAAAAAGGTACCTATTCAACCAACCTTACAAAGTTTGTTGAAACCAATGCTCTGTAGCAAGACTTAGAGTTTACATTTTTTTCAATGACTCTTTCAAAAGATGCATGTAGTAATAAACCTGGATTGGCCAAAACCCCTGAAAGTTAAATTGGTATTTGTATTATGTTATAGACCATTAAACATTGTATTCAAGATGTATTATCCTAAACAAAGGAACCGGTACTGAGTAGCAAACAACAGTAAAAATGGACATGTATCACAAAAGACTTCAATACTGAAATAAATATGCAACCATGTGAATTTAAACCCTAAGAAAATTCAACAATAAAAAGGTCACATGAATGTATCTGTCGCTATAAAATATCAGCTAAAAACTAAAGAAGTATCAGCATTAATATACTATATTCGTCATGTTTATATGAAATTTCAACTTTTCTTTCTCATAGTTTTAGAAAATATAGGATTTTGGGATGTAATATAGGAAATTTCAGACAAATATAGGTAATATAGCAAAATCTTGAAAAAAATAGGGAAAATATAGGAATATAGGATGACACCCTGCTAGTCCAACACGCTTAGTTGGATTTTAATACTGGTAGCTCACTGAAACAACAGTCCACGGATAGACATGTCACTTTACCATGGCATATTATCCTTACTGCTAGCCAACCCTTTACTCCTTAATGCTGCATGCTTATCAGAGAAGCAACAAATATCATTTTTATAATGTTTGATTTGACTCGGAATCGAACCGATGATCTATCTCACTCAGAGGCCGTTGTGGTCGTGATCATATGGTAGTTGGATTTACAACTACCTGTGCAGCAGTGTTTTCCTTAATTTTCATTGTAAGAGGTCAAAGGCAACTTTGAACAGGCCACACTTGGATTTCCAAGTACATTTCTATGTAAAATTTATGACTTGAACCGACCAAAAAAGTGCTTGAACCAGGCAATTTGGCCTGCTGCCTGTTCTTAGGGAAAACACTGGTGCAGTCAGTACAAATCGACACTAAAATTGTGAGTTTGAATCCCCCTCATGGCCATGTGTATTCGATACAACATCATGTGATAAAGTTTGTCAGTGACTTGCGACATGCAGGGGTTTTCTCTGGGTACTCTGGTTTCCTCCACCAATAAAACTGACCGCCATGACATGACCGAAATATTGTTGAAAGTGGCATTAAGCACCATAAACCCAAATCCTCTACCCCAATCGAGTCACTACACCACCGCCTGGGAGGTATAGTACTGTACTATATTTATCTTTGATATGTATTTATTAATTCCCCTCCCTCCCTCCCCCCTCCCCAGAACATTTCTCTGTTGTTACTATAGTTACTCACTTGGAGTTGTGTAATACTGTAGTGCATAAGCTCTGTCTTCAATGGCAGCTATGTTCCAATCTTCTACTTGGTCTACAGAAGGGGAGGTAATTGTCATTTTACGTGTTTTAGTTGGGCAATAATTTGGTCTGAAATCTTTGTGTTTCAGCGTGGATGCACTTGCAGTAGAATCACACGACTTATAACCTATGACATTCTTCCCTGAATAATACCTGAAAAACAAATTAATTTTGAGTGAGTGAGTGATTGTTATTTAATGCCAAACTCAGCTATTTCATGGCGACAACATGTTAATTTTCAATGAGATGATGATGTGGTCCGCTTTGTACTAGACCAACACGCTTAGTTGGATTTTTATGGTGCTAGCTCCCTAAAACATTACAGTCTGCGGATAGACTTGTTGTCCCACTCTGACACTTTTTCCTGATTCCGAGCCAACCAGTCTTTGCTCTTTCTCATTAATGCTACGCGCTTAGCGGAGAAGCAAGAATTACCAATTTTATAGTCTTCAGTTTGACCAGATCAGGACTCGAACCAATGATCTACCGCACTTGAGGCGAGCATGTCTAACCATTATACCACTGATGCGGTTAAATATAATTTTAAATTACACATCGTACAGTTAACATGATGCTTACAAAATGATAGGGGCAATCATGGCAGTGATCACATGGTAGTTTGATTTACAACTACCTGTGCAATCAGTGCCTATCATCACTAACATTGTGAGTTTGAATTCCACTCAGGCGGCCTATGATCCAACATTATGTGATAAAGTTTGTCAATGACTTGCGACAGGTCTTGTTTTTCTCCGGGTATTCCTGTTCCCTCCATCAATAAAACTGACCGCCACGATATAACTGAAATTGTGTTGAAAGTGCTGTTAAATGCTATAACCCTAACCCTACAATATAATGCAAATAAAACAAGGGCAAAGTGTGGCATATCCCCTCGCCTAAAAATTTGACTCAGTGACCTTGACCTTTGTCCTTGAAAATCAATAGGGTTCCAGATTCTCTTATTTAAGGACTAAGTATGTACCAAGTTTGGTCAAAATCCATTGAAGGATGTTGATTCTAGAGTGTTCACAAGGATGTTACGTGGTAAACAATTTGACCAGGTGACCTTGACCTTTGACCTTGAAAATCAATAGGTTCCAGATTCGCTTAAGGACTAAGCATGTACCAAGTTTGGTAAAAATCGATTGAAGGATGTTGATTCTAGAGTGTTCACAAGGATGTTACGAGGTAAAAATGTAACCCGGTGACCTTGACCTTTGACCTTGAAAATCAATAGGGTTCCTGATTCTCTTGAGGACTAGGTATGTACAAAGTTTGGTCAAAATCCATTGAAGGATGTTGATTATAGTGTTCACAAGGATGTTATGCGGTAAAATGTAACCCGGTGACCTTGACCTTTGATCTATGACCTTGAAAATCAACAGGGTTCCAGATTCTCTTGAGGACTAAATAAGTATCAAGATTGGTCAAAATCCATTGAAGGATGTTGATTCTAGAGTGTTCACAAGGATGTTATGCAGTAACAATTTGACCCGGTGACCTTGACCTTTGACCTATGACCTTGAAAATCAATAGGGTTCCAGATTCTCTTGAGGACTAAGTATGTACCAAGATTGGTCAAAATCCATTGAAGGATGTTGATTCTAGAGTGTTCACAAAGATGTTATGCAGTAAAAATTTGACCTGGTGACCTTGACCTTTGACCTTGAAAATCAATAGGCTTCCAGATTCTCTTAAGGACTAAGTATATACCAAGTTTGGTCAAAATCCATTGAAGGATGTTGAGTCTAGAGTGTTCACAAGGATGTTACGGAAGGACGGAAAGACGGAATGACGGATAACCCCTTTTCCTTGCTTAGGTATCAACCATTTTACTTTCATGGGGGTTATGTTATTCCCCCCGATCCAGACACTTTTTTTCACATGAAACAAGAAGAAGATATTTTTGGGGACATTAAAAATTTGTGATTTTTCTTAATTTTTACCAAAATTTTCGTTGAAAACTGCAGGAACAGGTCATTGATTCTTTGTATCTTTCTAGTCAAGATATTTTTGTTTTCTATTAAATTTGTTGATAATTTTTTTTTCTAAAAAAAGACACATATGATTTGTAAATTGCTCTTTTGATCATACACATGATGATATCTATTTTAAGACACAAACACATTAACGTTGATTTCTATGTTGGATATATGAAGTTATATCGATGTTGATGACATCATTTTTACAAATCCTTGATAAACATACCATTGTTGATATGTTTTTTTCTCCACCAATAAAACTGACCACCATGATATAATTGAAATATTGTTGAAAGTGGCGTTAAGCACCATAAACCTAACCCTGAACCCCTATAAAATGCTGTTCCAATATTTGATGTACAAATCAAGAATACGTAACAATGTGCAGAGATTGTCAAATTTATGTTTGAAACATGTGTAAAGATAAATTTTGAAACGAATTTGAAGGAAAATTTTAACTGTGTAAATGCATCTTAACAAGCCGATTGACAAATTATTGTCACTTTCATAATGCATAAATTTATAAATAGATTTACAAACCGTCCAATCATATCTCCAGCTGTGATAGCTATCCTTTGTGACGTACTTGGAGTATATGTTACCGTGGAATTTAATTCACCAGCTGTAATAAAGGTAAAAATAATATACACTTATTAGGATCATGTTAGCATACTAAATAATGAGAACTTGATAAGGATCGAAAAGAAAAACTTCACCAAGATTGGTTAAAAAATAAATGCTCCACAAACAAAAACAGACGCAACCCTTTTTGACACCTTTAGGCCTCTCTCTTGTTTCCTATGTGTACTTCCAATCAACAAAAACAAATATATACTTTCTAAAGGATAACAACATTTCTACCAAGTTTGGTTCCAGTTGGCCCAGTGGTTTTAGAGAAGATTAAAATGTAAAAGTTTACGTGCAATGACTGCATGATGTCATGTGATGAAAATACTTCATATGATTCTTTGGGTCAGGTGAGCTAAAAATGTATTCATAAAAGAAAAAATTGAATATAATATTATCAATTATTATTGAAACTTTAGATTTTTTTTTTTGGTAGAGTTTTTTGTAGGAAAATAGCAAACAATTAGTTTAAGACTTGTGTCTTTTTCTGGTTGATGTCCAAATCCTGACCCACAGAATGCAGTTCTTAAATGTTGGGAATTGAAACCCTGTATCCAATTCTGGTAGAAAAAAAGGTCTTATTACTTATATTCCTGTTTGTGTGGGAAACACTCTTGCTCAACATAATCAGGTTGGCATCGAGGGTCTTTTCACTCATAGACCTGTACGTGTGGAAAACCTGAAACATTATTGTTTAGCATAATCAAGTTGCATCGACTCTGAGTACAGCCTGCCTCTATTCTTATCATAATAATATTTATTTTATACCTCTTTCAGGTCGATACAACATTATGTGATCAAGTTTGTCAGTGACTTGCATCGGGTCAGTGGTTTTCTCTGGGTACTCTGGTTTCCTCAACCAATAAAACTGACCACCACGATATAACTGAATTATTATTGAAAGTGGCATTAAACACCATAATCCTAACCCTAAACCTCTTTCAGGCAGTTAAGACTTTTACAATACTTACCACTAACAGTGTACGAATTAACCCCTACGACCTTTCTGTTGTAATCATTTCCTGATTCAGTTGTTGTTCGCCAAACAATAAACTTTACGGTACCAGTAGTAACAGTGTAAAATACCCACTGCTGAATTAGTCCACAGCATCTGATAATATCATAGTCACTTTCCAGTAAGATGGCATTTCCTAATAATAAATTACATTTCTTGATAATAATTACTGGCTGATAAATTACAAATTCTAAAATTCTAAAAATGTTGAAATCTTCTGGTTTAAGATTGTCAAGATTTCAACATCTTTTCGACAGATTTATTTACATATTTTATGTAATGATACTTTGATTAAATTTTCATTTATTTTTGTTTCTCTATTTGTAAATACAGTCAAACGTGTAGAGAACCTGAAAATGACACCTTATTAGTAATTGCCCTTTATATACAGGTTCAAATTATATGCTTTAAGCATTTCATGGAGAAAACGAAACTGTACTTTATAGACAGTGATTTTCTGTTTACAGGTGCCCTTTATAGGTTAGACTGTACTTTCATGCATGATTGGTTGTCCAATCAATACTGTTATTTTTATTTTACAACATTGATTGGTATGGAAGGCATTCTCACTACAGTATATGTCTTTCAATTAAAGGAGTGAGTGATTGATTTTTGTTTAACGCCAACTCAGCAATTTTTCAGCTATATAATGGCGAGAACAATTTAATTTTCAATGAAATGATGATGAGGTCCACTTTGTACAAAACCAACACGCTTATGAAAGTTATTCAAGAAAAGTGTCGTGCACACTAAATATAGATACGTTTTTATTCAAAACATACCTTTACCACCAATATCAAAAGAGAGCAGTTGTGGTCATGATCGCATGGTAGTTGGATTTACTGTTTACCTGTGCAATCAGTGCCTATGACCACTAAAGTTATGAGTTTCAACCCTGTTCATGCGAGGTGTACTCGATACAACATTATGTGATAAAGTTTGTCTGTGACTTGCGACAAGTCAGTGGTATTCTCTCTGGTTTCCTCCACCAATAATTCTGATCGCCACGAAATAACTGAAATATTGTTGAAAGTGGCATTAAAACACCATAAACCAAACCAAACCAAATAACAAAACTTACAAGTACAATATGGATGACTTCCTGCTAGAAGACATCCCCTAGTTTCCATGTTGTGTAACTCAGATCCAGGTTGATCACATTTTCTTGTTACTTCATCGTTAGTTTCGTGTTCATTTTCACATTGTCTGACTCTTGTCTGATATCCAATTCCACACGTTACTGAACAACTCGTCCACTCTTGCCACATAGCCCACTGAGGTACTAAAATAAAAGGAGTAATACAGTGAAACCTGTTTAAACCGAATCCTGAGTAAACCAAAAACCTGCCTAAACCAGACAGACTTTACAGTCCCATTTGCTAATTGTCAATGTAATTTGAACATGTGTAAACCGAATACCTGTCTAAACTGAACAATTTCTTCATTCCCAAAGGGGTTAGGTTTAGACATGTTTTACTGTACCACTAAATAATTGCCCATAGCACTCTTTTTTAAATAAATTCTTTTTGAGCTCCTATACAGGTTTTACATGAAGTTTAATATAAGTGACACTCATGTCTCAAGGAAGGGGTACATAATTAGAATCTTACCTCTGAAAATCAACATACATTTAATGGCATATAAAAAAAATCGTCTTCTTGAAGTTGTCAACCCGTGAAAATTGGCACTTTTGCTTTAACAGAAATTAATGTGGTTACTTTCCAACAGTGCATGCAAATTCCCATTTCCCGTTTCCTTGGGAAAGTAAAACAAACAAGTGGGAAAGTGAAATACTGATCTCAAATTGATTATAAACAACAAAACTAGAGGCTCCCAGGAGTCTGTAATCGCTCACCTGGTTTTCAATTTGATATCTTAAGTTGATACAAAATGAGGGTGTTGCACATAATTTTGAAAGTGGGCCACCAACAGATCATTTCAACTCATTTCTGAGCAAAAGATTTTGATGTGATTTTTATCTCATAATATTCCTAAACGGAATAAACTGGTTGAAAAAATCTCACAGAAAAACCCAGAATATATGTTAAACTACTCATTGCCATGTAGCTGCAGTTAAAATTTGAATTCACTGTAATAAAGCAGAAATTGACAACTAAAGAAATTTCTATATTTAGTAACAGCAGCCATCTTGAATGAAGGCCGGGGCTGTCGGACACAATATTGAAAGAGGACCACCCAAGGACCATCCCAGCCAAATTTGCTTTAATTTGGTTCAGCGGTTCCAGAGGAGAAAATCTTTTATCAAAATATGTCTAATTTGTATAATCTGTATAAATCGGTTGAAAGAAAAATTTCACAGAAAAACCCAGAATATAATATGTTAGTCTACTCATTGTCATGTAGCTGCAGTTAAAATTGGAGCTAATTTTTATTTATAATAAAGCAGCAATGGAAAATGGAAGAAATTTCTAATTTTTAGTAACACCAGCCATCTTGAATGGAGGGCGGAGCTGTGGGACATAATTTTGAAATGGTACTACCCAAATACTATCCCAGATAAATTTGGTTTAATTTGGTTCAGCGGTTTCAGAGGAGAAGATTTAAATGTGATCTTTTATTAAAATATGCCTAATTTGCATAATTGGTATAAATCGGCTGAAAGAAAATTTTCACAGAAAAACCCGGAATATATGTAAAACTACTCCTTGCCATGTAGCTGCAGTTAAAATTTGAGCTAATTTTGGTTTATACTAAAGCAACAATGGACAATTTAAGACATTTCTATTTTTAGTAACAGCAGCCATCTTGAGTGGAGGGCGGGGCTGTCGGACACAATTTTGAAAGGGACCCACCCAATGACCATCCCTGCCAAGTTTGGTGTAATGTGGTTCAACGGTTTCAGAGGAGAAGATTTAAATGTGATCTTTTATCAAAATATGCCTAATTTGCATAATCGGTATAAATCGGCTGAAAGAAAAAATTCACAGAAAAACCCGGAATAAATGTTAAACTACTCCTTGCCATGTAGCTGCAGTTAAAATTTGAGCTCATTTTGAGTAATACTAAAGCAGCAATAGACAATTGAAGAAATTTATATTTCTAGTAACAGCAGCCATCTTGAATGGAGGGCAGGGCTGTCGGACACAATTTTGAAATGAACCCACCCAAGGACCATCCCTGCCAGGTTTGGTGTAATTTGGTTCAACGGTTTCAGAGGAGAAGATTTAAATGTGATCTTTTATCAAAATAAGCCTAATTTGCATAATCGGTATAAATTGGCTGAAAGAAAAATTTCACAGAAAAACCCAGAATATAATATATTAGTCTACTCATTGTCATGTAGCTGCAGTTAAAATTGGAGCTCATTTTGACTAATACTAAAGCAGCAATGGACAATTGAAGAAATTTCTATTTTTAGTAACAGCAGCCATCTTGAATGGAGGGTGGGGCTGTCGGACACAAGTTTGAAAGGGACCCACCCAAGGACCATCCCTGCCAGGTTTGGTGTAATTGGGCTCGGGGGTTTCAGAGGAGAAGATTTAAATGTGAAAGTTTACGACGTACGGACGACGGACACCAAGCGATGGCAAAAGCTCACATGGCCTTTGGCCAGGTGAGCTAAAAAGGGTAGGTAGATCTTGACATGCTGCACATTTTTGCAATTTAAACTTAACATCTATCTCTTATAGTTTTTGAAATTTAAGATGAAAAGTATTAAAATTTTAAAAATTTGATGAAAAAAGGGGTAATAACTCCCAGATGGGTAATCAGATTTACTTCAAAATTGCAGGGCAGGTAGATCTTGACATGCTGCACATTTTTATAATTTAAACTTACAAGCAATCTCTTATAGTTTTTTTAAATAAAGAACAAAAAGTATTAAAATTTTGAAAATTTGATGAAAAAAGGGCAATAACTCCAAAATGGGTAATAGGATTCACTTCAAAATTTCAGGGTAGGTAGATCTTAACATGCTGCACATTTTTACCACATGTCAGATTTTTTATATTACTAATGGTTTCTGAGTTATTACCCAAAACCTGCAATTTTACCATATGCTCTATTTTTAGTAACAGCGGCCAAGTTGATTGGTGCATGCCATCACCGGACATAATTTTTAAACTAAACACGCTAGTGATGATTCAGACCAAGTTTGGGTACAATTGGTTTAGTAGTTTCAGAGGGGAAGATTTTTGAAAAAGTTTACGATGTACGACGGACAGACAGATGGATGGACGACGGACGTCAGGTGATGGCAAAAGCTCACTTGACCTTTGGCCAGGTGAGCTAGCAAAGTAAGAAAAATCTATGTATTTTCAAACATCAAAACCCTTTCAGATATGCTCAAAATGCAGGATTTTTCATTAAATATTTCAAAATTTTCATGTGAGGGGCATGTCCCCAAGCCCACCTACATAAATTTGGCAGACTTCGCGGGCCTCAACGGGAAAGTAAAAATTTGGAAGGGAATGTAAATTTTTGATTTCACTTTCCCTTGAGTAAGTGACTTAAAAAATAATTCTTCATGCCCTGTCTAACGCAAGAAAATTTATATTTATGACCACAAGGTCATCAAATATGGGCTTAATATGATCCTTAAATATGTAGGTTACTGCTGACATTCAGTATTTTACAGTATCTACTATGGTTTATTTTTTATTTAACAGTGTAGGGATTCATTTTGTATTTTATGTACTACTTTATCATACATCCTTTTGACTGGTCCCGAATTTATTGGTATTATAAATTACATAAAATAAATACAGTGAAAGATTTCATCATACATTCCATTAAAGAAGTTCAAATTCCAGCAATTTTCCATTCTATCAACAAAATTTTTATCAACAGCAGGGAATTCCATCAATTTTTTCAAAGTTTTGCTGATGAAAATTTTTTCCAATCAAACCACAATATTTCCATCACACTTTGATGGATAATTTATGACATCAGATAGAAATAGATGGAATTCTATCAAGCTTCATCAGCTTTCCATCAATATTTGATGGAAAAGGATTGTGCATGGAAAATCTAGTGATGGAGAAAACTGAGCCCTGACTAATCCGGAATCTTGTAGATATTAATTTTAAACTAGAACTGTGAGTGACCTCACTGAGTTATACCCCCCGCTTGCAGTTTAGTAGGAGTTGTGCTTACAAGGTACCCGTAGCAGGAGATTCCGAATAGAGTTCGGAATTCCGAATGAAATAATTCGGAAATATTCGGAAACAGCTTGGAAATTTGGACTTTGCCATTTTTTAGGTCGGAAAAAGTGCGGAAATTTGAACATTGTCCTTTTTTATGTCGGA
>MJUT01034916.1:33939-54708 GCA_002080005.1 Gigantidas platifrons
ACTTTTTCTGATTTTATGGAAATTTGTGTCGAAATTTTCAGTAATAGTACAGAATTTTTACCGAATGTAGTTCTAAAACTTTTTAACAAATGTAGTGTGGAGATTTTTTCCAGATATAGTTCGGAAATTTTTTTCGAATGAAGTTCGGAATTTTTTTCCGCATGCAGTTCCGAATTAAGTTTGGAAATTGCACCAAATGTGGCAAAGCTAATGCGGAAATTTTCTCCGAGGTAGCTCGGAAAAATCTCTGCATCTGACAATATTTTCCGAACTTAATTCGGAGTATTCTGGCAATTCCGAATTTTTTTCGGGGTCATTCGGAGTATTCGGACAATTTCCGTATTTTTTTCCGAGCTCATTCGGAGTATTCGGACAATTCCGAATTTTTTTCCGGGGTCAATTCGGAATTCCGAACTTATTTCCGAATTATATGCGGAAATTCATCAAAATTCTCTGTTTTTTTCACGAAAATATTTTTTTCTAATTCGGAAATGTCCGAATACTCCGAATTCTATTTTCCGAGCTAATATTCGGAATTTCCTGCTACGGGTACATGCCCCCCCACTTTTTCTTGAAAGTATAAGTTGAATTATCTCCCCTTTTGAATTTTGGACAGCAACCATATTCCTTCATGCACATTTGCAGGTAGTGTACTACAAGTGTGTAAAGTTTCATAAAAATCCAAGAAGCCGTTTAGGAGGAGTTGCGCTTACAAGGTACTTGGACGGACGGATGGATAGACGGACGGATGGACATGGTGATTCCTATATACCCCCCCAAACTTTGCTTGCGGGGGGTATAATAAAGTCCCAATGTAGGAAATCTTTGTTAATTTAACTTGTATATAAAAAAAAACACCTGTCTATTCCAAACAAATAAGATGGTCCCAAGGAGGATCGGTTTAGACATGTTTCACTGTGAATTCATTTTTTATTCATTGAATATCCATTTTCATGGTTTTCGTTTGCAACATCAAACCACGAATTTTCAAAAGAATAACAGATAGGAAATAAAATCGGAAATATGTCGCTTGGTATACTATTTTGACCTTTAATAATTACATAATGTGTTCATTTCACTTATAAAGGCCAAAGTGACTGGTCAAAAGGTTGAAATATGACTACGAAATTGAAACTTCATCTGTCAATGAAGTGCACAATCATTCAACCACGCCCATTTGCCAGGACGACTTTTTGCACATAAAAACTAATAACAAGTTAACTTCACAGGTTTTATTTTTTGCTTGCTATTTCCAGTACAGGTTTATCCCAGTACAGGAGCACTCCAAGTCGCCTTCATGGCTCTGAAGTCGCTCCAACTCGGCCCAAAAGCGAAATTTCAGTGGCCCTGTTATTTTGAGACGTGACCTATAGTCGCCCAGCTGATTTGCAATAATCGTACTTTTTCTTCAATATGTACGTAAAAGAAGCTCCCATGTTCCTGAAATATGACCCATACAGGGCTTGATGTTCAATATTTTATTCCAAACTCGTTAATTGCATCCTTTTTAAGATCATTGTGCAGCACACGTTTGTTTTGTGAAAGGTAGGGGAACATGCGGTAGTGGGGAAAGAAACGTTATAATCGGGATCGATTTTCGGAAGTCTCCCAGATTTTCCCTCACTTCGCCCTTAAGTCAACTGAGAGAGAAGTCAAGTCGCCCTGTTTTTACTATGTGTTAGTGAGGCCCACGCACCTTATCATCTTATCGATGACTGATAATCCAGTGATGCTGGTTCTCTTGCCAACTTCTACTCGTCATTATTTTTTTTTAGCTGTATATTTATTATTGAAACTTTATGTATGGCTTGATGTTAGTCCTTTCGGTTGATTCACAAAATATTGTGAAATTTGGTTGAGAAATAAAAAAGTTATGACAGTTTAAAGTGATCGATGAAACCACGTTTTCAGTTTCATCAATAGCCGGCCCAATTAACTCTTAATTATCTATTATAATATCGATCTAGGTTTAGCCTTTGTTTTAACAACGATTTTTTTCATTGGTTGCGTGCAGCGGCGTTTTAATTTTTTAACTAATGAATGCGGGTTTAACGGCAAGATCTCGGTAAGAGCGTTATTTGGGTCGTCGCACCAAGAAAATTGATGATGGATGAACAAATGGGTAAGTTTTTATTAATTTATGAAGTTATTTTAAGGAATCACATGGAGTGCGCATATCTATGGATTTAGCATTTTATACTGCGTGTAATGATATATATTTCATTTATGTACCTGGAAAATTCAGGTCGCACCAAACGAAAATAAATTGTAAATTTTCCGATGTCTAAACAAAAATGGCGAAGCCATTTTGTTTGTTTACAGTTCATGCATTTATATATGACCCTGCAGATTTGTCTTGTTGATTGATAAGAGATCTGTTAATTTTTCTTCTCTTAAACGGAACACGTTTCCAAAATATTAAAATTCCATAAATACCAAAGTAACACGTCGAACCTTTAGTTTAAGTTTAATTATCGTCGAGACATTGAATATTAAAAAAAAATTACAACTTTTTAAAACTTACGCATTTTGACATTCAACCAGTAACTTGATCAGCCGATGTCAGACTTAATTTTATTTCACATCTAGAATAACAATGTTATTGTAAAGAGATTATAGCAAGATGTATTTCGAAGACCAATAAGTAGAATTGTGGTAGGGGTGTTTACTATATGGTATTTGGAGGGGGGATCTCCTATATTTGTGTTCCTTTTTGTTGTTGATAATACTGATACTCTGCACATCAATTATATTGGTTTGCTTCAGTTTATAATGTTCAACATTGTATGTTGATATTTTTCTATCATTTTTATTAGTTATTGTTCTTGTTATTTTAATTTTTTATGACGATAGAAAGAAGAATGATTTATTATTTGTTTTTATTCCAAATTTGTACAGAAATATTTTTTCACAATGTAGCTGACCTCGGAATCGTTAGGTGTGCAGACTTGTAATACGGCATTGCATATGCATTGTAAAATTTGAAATATACAAAAAAAAAATGTACATAATGTTTGGGTTCAATGAAGTCACAGCTGCACACCAGACCACTACAACATACAGAGACACAAATTAACAGCGTTGCAGAACAAATCGGCCCTAAACAAGGTCTGCCCCTGGACAACTCGGCCTCTCTTTCGAGACAAGTCGGCGTTGATCAGCCGAAAGCATGCATGTCTCATTACTACATAATCAATGTATTGTAAAAAGGTGTTAAATTCAGTACCGACAATTAAACTAATTACGAAGATAAAAGGAAGTGTGAAAGTGATTGGATTAATTGAACAGTGTATAAACAAGGATATAAGCTGATATGACTTGAGTAATTTTTCCAGCTTGGTACAAATACTGTATTATAAAACACAGCGAAACTTTAGCCATGCATTCACAATGTCTACGTCTGGTAAACTTTATCACTTGTGGCTGCGAGTCACTTTTCAGGAGTGCAGGTTTTTTTGTAATTTACCAAGCTGGGCGCGAATCCATGGCGTATTGGAATTTTGGTGTATAACGCCACTTTCAGCAATATTTCAGCTATATCATGGCGACCAGTTTTAGTGGTGGAGGAAGCCGGAGAGAACCACCCACCCTGGGCAAGCAACTGGTAAACTTTATCACTTGCGGCTGTGAGTCGAATTGACCACTTAACACAGACATTTAGTATCTGCTTTCTTTTACATGTTTACTAATACTAGGAGTGTAACGATACTGAATTTTTATCACGATACGTATTGCAATATTTTAGACAAATGACGATACGTATTGTAATATTTTGTATACCTAACTTTATTGTTTGAAAATATATGTAAATTTGTTGTTGCAGTCTAAATTTTGTTGGTATTATGTCGCCATTTTTTTTCTTCAGGAATTGCCACATACGTCCGTGAAAATTAAAACTAATATTTGATTTTAACAGTTTTTGGTACTAAAGAAAATATCTGTTGAAACAATATCGCCAATATCGTAAGGAGCACCCAGTCGTATTGTGTCATCAATATCATAAGGGGCACCCATTGTACCGTGTGGTCAATAAAATACCGTGATGTATCGTCATTCGGTATATCGTTACACTCCTAATGTTTACAAATAAACACAATTAAAAATACAATTAATATCTGTATACACATACAGCATACAGTAAAAGGAATACATTGACACAGGTATTAACATATCTTCATTTACATCCACTGAAAACTATGCACTATATATATATATATATATGGCAGATTTCATTTTTGATAGTGTTACATCACAGGGGCTTGAATCGCTTTCACAGAGGTCACGCGGCCTATATACCCTATATACTAACAAGGGATGTAACGACCAACGTAACCAAGCCACTACCAGTTCTGTTTCAGGCTTGAAAAAAATATTAAAAAATCACACATTCAAACAATCTTTGTTGTCATTCGCTAGCATATTGATTTATCTTTCCGACGAGACATAATTTTTCACAACTGCTTCACTCTAGAAGTCAGTGCACCCCTGCAAACTTGAAACTTTGCTCCAAAATAGGTCACCAACGTTTTGCTCGGACGCAGTCAACGATCTTTACTCAGGGAGTAAAGAGCACAATTGCGGACAATATCCGCATAAATCCTGACTGTCGTAAATACCTATGAACGCCTTCGACTCAACTATCACCAGAACAGTTCACATAGTGCAGACGAAAAGCAGTAACTCACGTTTTACAGTCCGGTATAAATCCTTTCAAATGTTGGAAGCCATTGTTAAAAATACACAGCAACTAATGAAAATTATCTGTCATCTGATTGGTTAATATTTCTCACGACACGCCCACATTCTGATAACGCTTGAAATATATGCTTTAAAAAAATTTCAGTGAGAATTAATTTTAGAAGTAATTTTATATGATTATAATATACCTAAAAATCATTTATAATATTTCTTATATGTTACGAATAAGTAAAAACACTTACCCTGCCGTGAGAAATATTAACCAATCAGATGACAGATTTCATTTGCTGCTGTGTATTTTAACAATGGCTTCCAACATTTGAAAGGATTTATACCGGACTGTAAAACGTGAGTTACTGCTTTTCGTCTGCACTATGTGAACTGTTCTGGTGATAGTTGAGTCGAAGGCGTTCATAGGTATTTACGACAGTCAGGATTTATGCGGATATTGTCCGCAATTGTGCTCTTTACTCCCTGAGTAAAGATCGTTGACTGCGTCCGAGCAAAACGTTGGTGACCTATTTTGGAGCAAAGTTTCAAGTTTGCAGGGGTGCACTGACTTCTAGAGTGAAGCAGTTGTGAAAAATTATGTCTCGTCGGAAAGATAAATCAATATGCTAGCGAATGACAACAAAGATTGTTTGAATGTGTGATTTTTTAATATTTTTTTCAAGCCTGAAACAGAACTGGTAGTGGCTTGGTTACGTTGGTCGTTACATCCCTTGTTAGTATATAGGGTATATAGGCCGCGTGACCTCTATGAAAGCGATTCAAGCCCCTGTGTGTTACATGGACGGAAATTCCTGTTTTATGTCCCACTGATTTGTGAAATAAAAACTTTTTTATTCTACATTTTAACACACGAAGTCAGTGCTAACGTTGCTGTTTGCTATCGTAACTAGAATAGGACAGAATTATTCAAACCAGTTTACCAGGATAACACTTGCTTTTTTATGCCGCCCGATGTTTATACGCACCTCCCTGGGCGCCGCCATTCTGGTTCACACAATGAATCATGGGAGGTCACAAGTGGTTTGCGCATCTCTCGGTAGTTTTCCATCGCAATGGTTATTGACTCGCCGGACAGAAAATAATAGACCGGCAGTAAAAGGCTTTGTGAGAATTGTTGTAGATGTTCAGAAATCTTTTGATGGTGAATTATTTCCGGAATTTTTGGGCATGGGCTAAAAATAAACCTTTAATAAGTGCGATTGTTACGAAAAGACATTGGGACGGAAGAAACTGGGTTCATTGATGTCTGTTCATAAATTGCGTTGTAATTCAAAAATAAAGATCTAAACATGCAAACCTCTAATATTTTCAATTTTTTAAATAATATCGTGGCTTACGAGAGATGCCGAGTGGTTGTATTTGCATTTATCCTTGCAAAAAAAATTAGATTAAAACAAACAGCCTGTTGTATTGACGGGAGTGTATTCTGTCCTATATTAGGGTTATTTGATATACGTTTCATAACATTTAAAGAACAAACAAACAAGTAAACTATTTTATATTTTATTAGGTTTATTGACAATTATTTAATACATCATATTTAGAGTAAATTGTAAGTAAATTTATACTGTGAAATAATAAAACAGCAAATGCATTACTTTCCATCCATGTAACATTAGCAAAATGAATTCTGCCATTTATATATATATAGTCGGCATACATTTGTATATATATATATATATATACAAATGTATGCCGACTGACATAACTTTGCTTACAATCACACAAAGACTCCCTGTCTTATTCCACTGCTTACTAAATTGCTATCAGATGTCATGATAGACAAGTTTGACATACAAAAAATGTAACAAAAAAATGCATTAAACCATTAAGAGAAGACAGTCGAAGATAAATGGGGTTTTAAAATGAACAATAATTATTCATTCTTGTCCGAATCATTTGATTTTTCTTTAGCATCAACTGAAAAAAAAAACTTAAAAGTCGGTAGCCCTAAGTTGGTCCCTCACTCCTGGTAAAAAAATAGTTAAGTTTTCTCCCTGATTTACAATAAATTACTTAGTTCCAATATTGAAACTGAATTTCATTTGTAATATTTTTTTTTCAGTATATGCACATCTGATATTTAGTGATTTCGGCATACACTTTGAGGATTGTGATGAACCCATTCCAAATTGGCCTCTTAAATATCCTGAAAATTTGCATAACCTTCATTCGCCTGTATCTGATGGAACAAGGAAGTACTTTTCGAATCTAACAACTGGTCAATTTTTGTGCATAGTACATACATCAAAGTTGTTTGAGACATATGGAATCACAGTGAAGAGTGTGGATACATCTTCAATAAAATGGCATGAAATTGTAACATTTTGGATATCACACTTTACTGGAAATGTCAGTAAATCAAAGGCAATATGGGCATTATATATTCGAAGATTTAAACGATTTAAAGAATTGCAGAAATGCTACAACACTCGAAAAGATGAGAGAATTAAGGAGTCCATGATCACTTTCTTGAATTCGCCAATAGGCCTACCGAAGTCAAGGAAAAGTTTAGGAATAGTGCAAGATGACACCTGTGAGAATTTGCAAACAGAACCACCTGCATGGCCAGCAAAAGAATCTGGAACAAGTTATGAAAAAATTAGAAAAGCCAATTTAGCTAAATTATTGAGAAAAAATAAACAATTGATGAAAGTTCAGGCAAAGCAGTCAAATATCCTGACATCTCAAAGTGTTCTAGTGAATGGCCTTTCCAAAGAAAATAAGAAACTGAAAAAGTCTCTGGCAGAAAAAAATAAGACCTTAATGTCAGTTGGAAATGATGCTGTGGAGGAAATAAATAAACTGAAAAAGAAATCAGCGGATTTATCTTTGAAAAGGAAACAGTTGAAAACTTTGAAAATTAAATCCACTTTTCAAGAGAAAACAATTGGGACCTTGAGAAATGAGATTGCACATTTAACAACATTTGCAACCGAAGCATTAGATGTTGTTGAAGAAAAAGAAAATAAGGAAACTAAAATTGAAGATAAGTTTAATTCTGTCAAGAAACTATTGAGAAGCACAAAGAAGAAAGTACAACGTAGAAATAAGAACATATCAGGACTGCAAGGTAAATTAAACATTGCTCGATCAAAATATGAAACTGACAAGGAATCTGTTGACTTATATTACAAAGGGATAGTTGAAAATTTGAAGAGTAAACACCAGCTTACCATTGAAAGTCAACAACAACAGCTTGAAGATATGAGAATATTAGAAACACAGTCAGATGGAAAATATAAAGGAGAAGTCCGCCTGCTATATTACGATTTGTTGACAAAAGGTGTTTCAGCGAATACAGTCCAGTCAGTTGTGCGTACGGTTTTGGAAAATATGACTGAATACGACATGTCAAAAGTTCAACTTCCCAGTCGATCTACAGCACAGAGAATGGTTGCCGAAGCAGGAGAATTAGTAAAAATAAGAACTGCCTATGAAATGTCACGTGAGAAGTCAACATTATGTCATCAGTCTGATGGAACAACCAAGAACTTAATACACTATGGTGCTCATGCTGTTAAGCTGCTGCCCAATGATGATCAAATCCTAAATTCTTCACTTTAACAGTCAGTCCAGTTAGTTCAGGAAAAGCAGATGACACTGTTAAGCAGTTACAGGAACAGTTTGATGAACTTGAAGATTTAGCGAATACATTAGGTTTAGACAATGACAAACATGTATTTTCAGTAAGTCGAATTGAAGCAAGGATGTCAGACCGTGCTGCAAATGAAAAACGTGTATCGAAATTGATTTTAGACAAAAAAGAAGAGTTAAACATGGATTGTAGAGAAAAACCTATTTTGTATTCTTTCACATGTGCAGCCCATAAAATAAACAATATGGCATCAGCTATGACAGATGGGAGTGCTAAGTATTTGTATTGTACTGAAAAGAGTTCTAGAGGAATGTATGGTGCAAAAAAACATATTTATGAATGTAACAAACTTCTTTGTGAGCATGCTAGAAAAGAATATGGACTAGGAGTGGACTTTAAAGCCTACACCTTATGTAATGAGCAAATATCAGGTTCTGACTTATTTCGTCCGATTGTCGGTAATAGATATTTGATTTTTTTACAAAATGCCATACCAACGCTTTCTGGTCGTGACATAGTTCTAATGTTTTTAGAAGATATTAAAGATGCTAAAGAAAATCCAGGACTTAATCGTTTGGAATTTTCAGTTCAGCAGGGATATCTAAATAATACAATTGTGACAGAAGAAATTGCATTTGCTCTTATGTATTACTATGTTTGCTCTCCGCTTATGCAAAAAGCCAAGTCAGTGAAATCCCCACTGGAAATGAATATATTCTATGAGTTGACTGTAGCAAAATTAGACAAGTGGACCAATGATCCAACAGGTCTTGTGAATGGAGATGATTTACTCTGGGAAGGTGCAACAGGACCTAAGGTTTATATGCCGTACATGGAAGAAATTCACAAAAAGATGGCAAACAAGGACATGCTTATTGATATTCTTAAAGGTAACTATGCTTGTACAGATACGTGTCAATTGACCTGTAGACAATTTAATCAAAATATACATGTAAAAACAGAAAATTTTACATCTTTGAATATTCTATAAATTTAGAATACAGTGTACTTGCACCTACAGTGTATGATAGTGACATTAATACTTGCAATAATTTTCAATCTCCTTGTGTTTTTTTCTGAGTAGGTATGTGAATTAAATGGTTGTTCAAAATTAATCAGTGAGTGTTGTGTAACACCAATTCAGCAATTTTTCAGCTACAAAAATGTACATTTTGTATATCATGGCAAGAACAAGTTAATTTTAAATGAGATGATGATGAGTCAGTTTGTTCTAAACCAATAGATGTGTGCTGAATTGGATTTTTGTAGTGCTAGATCACTGAAACAACAGTCCACTGGTTGACATGTCACTCTGATTCTGACCCAATCAGTCTTTGCTCTTTATCCTTAATGCTGCGTGAGAGCGGATGAGCAACAAATACCAATTTTATAGTCTTTGTTTTGACCCAACTGGGACTCGAATCGCACTCGAGGTGAGCACTCTAACCATTAGTATTACACCGCATATCCTTTCAACTCACCGAGATGAGTTCTGGACTCATCATTTTTAGTAAGGACTGTATCTGCTGACCATTAAGAGTAGTAGTTTGTTAATTTATATTTCTTTGTAATTCATTTTTTAATATCATATTTTTTGGTACTTTGCAGCTATGGCTAAAGCAGGAAAAGATAAACTGCACGATCATGCAGTTGAACATCTACAAGGAGGACAGTACGCTGATCCAACTCCCAGCATGCTAAATGCTGCCTGTACTGTTGGGGAAGCAACCAACGATCGGATAGAGAGTATGTTTGGAATGTTGGACAGGTACATATTGAATTTGTTAAGTACTAACTGTTATCAATGATCGATGTTATTTCACCACTTTTAATTCTAATATAACAGATAATGCTTATCAAGTAAAACAAATATTATTGATTGGTTAATTTTGCATTGTGTTTAACAGACAACAAAGAATACATACATTTTTCTAGCATGTTTAAATAGGACAGTTCACTTTTAACTTTGTGTCTCTACTTTAAATTGCACATGCTTTGTAAGTAAATGTATATGTGTAGATATAGATTCAACAATATTTCAACTATATCATGGGGTCCGGTTTTAGTGGTGGAGGAAGCAATATTACCCGGTGAGAACCACCGCCATGGGCAAGCAACTGGTAAACTTTATCACTTGCGACTGCGAGTCGAGTGCACCCTTTTTTGGTGATAGGCTTGTATGAGTTGTTAGATCCAACGACCTAACTCATTGAGCCAATTTTTTGATATATTGCACACAATTATGTGGAATATTACAAAAATTCTTTGGATGGCTGTGTATGTTGACTGAGGTATCTTTATTGCATATTCTTGAATTTCAGACAGATGATGATAGCACCATCTTCAAATCCAGTCAACGTCAATAGTTTGATATCAGCAAAGCAGGATAAACCTGTCCAGTGGTTAAAAAGCTCTAATCTTTCAGTACAGAAAATTTGTAACATAGCAATGATAAAAGCCGGACAGAAACGGAAAAGGGAAGGAACTCGAACAGAGCAAATGAAAAAGAGATTTTTAGAACATAAATTAGAGAGGGACGAAAAAATTGCAAAGAGAAGGAAAATACGCTTGGAACGTAAACAAAGGCTTGACAAAACCATAGAAGAAGCGAAATTTAAATTATGTCGCAATGTAAAATCTGCAAAAACAATGAACAAAACACAAATGCTGAATCAAAATAAATTGTGGAGAGCTGTTTCTGAGGTTCAATCTGTTAAATCTATTGACACATTGAAAAATTTTAGTAAATTGTCAAATGAAGAAATGTATTCATGTTTAAAATATATAATTAAGGAGAATGCAAAATTAAGCATATGCGAGTGGGATTCTTCTGATGAAGAACTTTTGTCTAATGTGAAAGTGACCAACAAAGAACTTTTTGAGAAATGTGATGATAGTTTTGATTGGAGTAGTTCAGATGAAGAGACTTTAGATATGGCATGTGCATTAGTTCATTTGTAGTTATATTTTTCTTAATCACATGTCAACTTTCATAGGATCAGGACCACGGCGGTTATTGTACATACATGTATATAATATACTCTTGGAATTTACATTTTGTTAATTTTGCTATTAATTGATATTATTAATCAATCATTAACTAATTTGATTTATATTAATCAAACAACATATCTAATATTTTGGCATTGGTAAGATCAATTTGCAATTGTTATTTAAAAACTATAAATATAAAATGCAGAAAAAAATTGAATTACCTCCCTTTTTGATATTTCCTGGTGTACTATAATTTAATCTATAGTATAATCTGACAAAGGAAAGTGTAATTTTTTTGTTGCAAATTTATTATATTTGTTTATCTTTATTTAAACACTTAGTATAAACAAATGTGACAACTTTTACTTTTATCACTGTTTATTGTTTGTCAATGATGTACAGCTGATACATGATTTTTTGCAAAATTAATCATTAAATTTATTGATTTGCTATTCATATACAAAGCTGTTTGTAAAGAACAACTAATCTAATATTAAGGTATTGTCAATATTCTTTGAAATTGTAATTACCTAATAATATAGGCAAAATTGTCAAATTTTGAAAATTTTTAGAAGTTGAGTTACCTCCCCTTCCTAAAAAATTTTGACCAATAATTTAAATGAATTTATGGTATATTCTGACTCCAAAATAATACTTTGTTCGTCTTTTTATTTGGGAATAATCATAATTTACTAGATTTTTACAATATTTTAATCTAAGTTTATGATTTTAAAGAAATTGGTGGTGGACACTTGGACTTTACCATTTTTTCTTGGTGAAAAGCAAATTTTTCTGAAAGTTTTGAAATCAATAACTGTTATTATATATCTTTTATTGGTTTCATCTTTTTGTATTGCAGAGATTGCATATAGGCCTTTAAAGAAATAATATGGAAAATAGTCTTCCATGTGATTTTATAGTAAAAATGATTCATTCAAAATGCTGTTTTAGCCCATTCTTGTACACATATTTTGGCTTTAATCCCATTTTCATCGTAATTTTTTAAATATTTCTTTAAAGTAAAACAAACTAATTTTCTATATTCTCATAGAAAAGATAATAGTTAGTAAGAATATATAGAAATACAGCTTTAATTGTTTATTGTAAATAATATTACAGTGTCATAATATGCCAGTAAATGCCTTTTGTCTACAAATTTACTGCAAAAATTGGCTTTGATCGAAACTTTGGTCAAACATATTTCAAAAACTACATAATCAATCATTTTGAAATTTTGTATGCTTGTTTACTGTATTTATTTGTATGCATTGATGTCTCAATAATAAAGTTTTAATTGATCTCTGAAATATGACTTCCATTCATTACGCACAAGATGAACATGCCTTTACATGGGCCTCACTATATGTGTGGTGAGCCCTGCGACGGCCCCTTACTAATATATGAATGATGTTACAAAACAGGATTGATTGATTGAAACATTAAAATGATATATTTAGAACATATGTTTAATGCCAACTTTAGTAGTATTTCAGCTATATTGTGGAGTGAATTTTTTAATTATTTACTTAGACACCTACACTTAGAAATAAAACATTATTGTCTATAAAACAACCAGGTTATATGTACAAATAATAGAAACATTAAAAGGATAAAACCATATATTTAGAACATATGCTATCGAACTATACTTTTGAATAAATTATATATATATTATAAAATTTGTTTTTAAACTGTCAAGACCACTTGTTCCTTGTCAAAATTGCAAGGGACAAAACAGAAAGTAGATGAGTACTATATATAGCTACATATAATATATAACAGGATCAAGTTCTTCAAAATCATATGAACCCTTAAAGTAAAAATTCCCCATTTTTTCCATACAAAACCTACATTAAAAAGGTTCATTTAATTTAATCCAAATGAGCTCTGAGTGTGAATATTTCTAAATCTAAATTTTTTTAAGAGGGGATGCACTGCAAACCACCTTAGATATACTGAACCTGAAAGTGATGATCATCCTTCCTAGGCAAATTAATTTCCAGCAGGACTAGCGACTTTTTATTGTCACTAGACCTAGGGGCTAGTTAGTTAAAGAAAAATTGGTTTCAAACCTTGCCGATGCTGTCCATAATATGAAGAAAGACAACAAAATCAATAATGATGGTACAATACCAATGCCACTGAATTCTTATACATAACCAACTTACTATCTATAAAGGTAAAATATACTGTTTTACAGATATTTCTCAAATTATTCCTTGTTTCTATTGTCATCAAATCTCACCTAAATATAATATCTCTTCCATATTTACAAGTATAATGCAGTAGGTGTTGTCCTTTATTTAATTGGACATCACAAACATCTATTCCACGCTTGCTACAAAAGATCTAAATCGACTTGGTCTATCTTCCTTGATATATTTCTTCAATTTCTCTGTTGTGACTTTTCCCATGATACATGTTAACTACAAAATATAAATACATTCCTACATATAATAAAATTAAAAAAACAATACCACCCAGTTGGAACAGTTTCAAAATTCAACCGAAAAATCGCAGAAAGAGACAAAATTGATACTGTTTATACACATACAATGTATGCATTACCACTCACTTTCCCGGCTTGGCACAGGCACTTCAATACAAAGTGGTGTGGTAAGCTTGTTTTATGAACCCAAACATCTGATACTAGTAGTCATATAAGTTAAATCATTTAAGACATCTTTAGAACTGTCAATGTGGACAAACGGAGATTTGTGAGACAACACACTGATAGTGTTGGTTGTCAACTTTAAATTTACTCATAAAATGATCCATAAATAGACAAAGTCAATACCAAACGTTTGTACTTTTAGATTATTATTTATTTTAAAAATTACATATATCAGGTGTTTTGGTTTCAATATGTTTTTATATACAAGACGACGCAATGGCCGCAAGCATGTGATATGCGATGTACATGTAGTTATAAACTTACATGTACCTATATGCAATCAGGGGTACTTGTGGCCGTGATCGTATGGTAGTTGGATTTACAGCTACATTGTACCTATGCAATCAGTGCCTATCATCACTAACATTCTGAGTTCAAAACTTCGAATACCACTCATGACGAGGTGTACATGTATTTGATAAAACATTATGTGATAAAATTTGTCAGTGATCCAAGGCAGGTCAGTGGTTTTCTCCAGGTACTCTGGTTTCCCCCACCAATAAAACTGGCAGCACAATATAACTGAAATATTGTTGAAAGTGGTGTTAAACACCATAAACCTCCCTACACAATCAGCACATAAGTTGATAGGTTGATTCCTAATCAGCTAATGGTAACAAGGTGTACACAATACAACTTTATGTAATAAAGTTTATCAGTGACTTGCAGTATATCAATGGTTTTCTATAATACTAATTAAACAATATGGGTGTGCATGGTGAAGTAGTATAAAGGGGCACCTCTAGGTACAGCATAGTCACAGTACAGTCAGTAACATAGCATTATAAATCACTGTGATAGACGCATCACTCCTCTTGGTGATTTGGATATATCTTTTGTTCTATTAAATATACATGTATCTTCAAAATTTCTTTTAAATTGAGAGTGTTACTTACTATTACCCAAACGTTAAATCAAAATAAAAGTAAATAGATTAAACAGACCAAAAGATATACATGCATCAGTATCAATAAGAAGATTGATACATCAATCATAGTGATTTATCACGCTATGTCTCTGACGGTAACAAGACAGTTTGGCACCAAGACATTTCGGCACCCATTGAAAAAGACAGTTCGGCACCAAGACAGTTCGGTATCAAGACAAATCGGTATCAGGACAAATCGGCACCACATTTTCTTTCAAACAAACGTGATTAGCTTTTCTATAATAAAATCAAAGAAAGTTAAAAAAAAAACATCAATGATCGTTTAAATACAATCAAAACATACTTGATTTAAATATTCTTTAAAAGAAGCCATTATTAACTCTCTTAATTAAGATCAAAGCCATTTCGAAAATTGAGGACAAGAAATATGAAGTGTTTATGCATGCACTCCTATGTCATATGACTTACTTTTTATATATATGTCATACCTGGCGTAAATTCCATAAACAACAGTGCAGTAATTTAAACGGAGGATTTTCCACAAATTTTCCGTAGGGTTAACATTGCCCATTGGAGTGAAAAAGGGGTATATAATCCTTAAACACAATTATTAAATGATAAAATACAGAAAAAAGGATTACAAAACATCAAAATCACAATTCTTACCATAATATTATACAAGGCAAACATTAACATTACCAAGAAGACAAATAATATGAGCCGTTTCTTTTCATCAATAACTAAACGTGGATTTTTAGAGTACAGTGAAAACAAAAATCGTAACAAGCCCCTGTGTGTGGATCAGGATTAGAATCGGCATGATCGGGATCTTTTCCGAAAATTTGGAATTGGTTCAAGGCTATTGGAAGTTGTGTACGTAAAATCAAAGCAAAAACACAAGTGCCGATTTGTCAAATTGAGGTGCCGAATTGTCCGGGTGCCGATTTTTCTTGGTACCGAAATGTCCCACACAGGTGCCGATTTGTCCCGGTGCCGAAGTGTCTAAAATTCGTCTCCGACTGTATTCTAATATTGCTATTGTAACTTTCAGCCATTACCCAACTACATGTACCATATACACCTTGCCCTTGGAGGAAGAAAGCTTTGTCAGAAATAATTACATTTACATACCAGTGAAACATGTGACCATGTGTGTATCCACCATGACATGTGCATGTAGGTGTCTGAAAACCCCCACACTTGTTAACACCAAATATATTCCAAATCGGCAAATCTTTTACACATTTAATTTAGTGGTGGGACTCAGTCTCATTTCTCTATGTGAATTGTTTTAGTATGTCCATTTTTCTGGATTATTTTTTTATATTCATGGTAGGAACGCAGAAATGATTACCAGGTTAAATAAAGTAAATAAATAAGTGCCGTCTTGACTCAAGTAGTCAAGATTGCCAGTCTTTCCCTCTCTCTCTTGGTCAGTTAACGTTGGTATTGGGCATTATATTTTTTCCACTGGTGTCTGCAACATACTGGATGTACATTTAACATAACTGTACTAACAGTAACAAAGAAAAATAAAAAAAATAGATTAAAATGTTATGTTAGATTGAAATTAATAAAACAGAACATTTGGACGTTTTCTTCGGGTTTTTTTTCTGTTTTCCGGATGTGCCTAGTGAAAGATAAGTTTAAAAAGAACTTCGCTATGCTGATGTAAAATTTCCGCGTTTTGAATATCGATGCGTTTTTATTTTATTTACACATTTTTGACCGACCAGAAGTCTACTTATTTTTACAACATAGAAACCCCCTTCTATTAAATTGCAGTGTATGACTCCTCTTAATGGATATTCTTGTGATGTTACCCACCACTTTCAGGACCATGACCTCACAAGAGAAATTTTGCAAGGCGGAACAGGACTGCTTTAGGGACACGGGGACAGGCTGACACTTCTCTCAAAATTGAGGAGATGAGGTCCAATAAAACCACAATGTAAATATGAGTGATAATCAACGACTAGAATTCAGAAGTCTAGCTGAATTTTACGTAATATTTTTTTCTAAATAAACTAAATTTAGTTGAAAATACCCCCAATAAAAAGTAAAAATCTAAATAAAACGTCAATGGCTAATTATATAAGGCTATGAGGCCCTTCCGAGAAATTCACACCAATTCTTGGTTCTCCGTGCCCCGAACCGATGTACCGGCTGAATCCCTCCCCCTCTCATAAGCCATGTTCAGGACTGTACATTGTGCTCCTTACCAGTGACCGTCAAACATTAACAACCCCACGGTCTTTTTTCACTACCGCTAACGTCATATATATATATGGACCTACATTTCATGTCGCGATTCATCAAAACCACCGCTCTGTAACAGTAGCATACATGTCGACGTCATGCCCAGAAATTGATGGGATTTTTCCTCATATATATATTCATTATATTTAAATTAGATTTTGATCACTTGACTGTAGCTTCAATCTGGGTGGATTGTTTATAAGATTTGTCAAATAATATTGTAATATATTGGGGTTGGTTAACTTTCTTTTAAAAGAAAGTTTATATTTTTATTAGAAATTGGATTCATCAGTAACTTGTGTTCAAGTATTTCATTTAATGTTCATAGAAGAAATTATTTCAGCCTGATAATTAACAATAATTATCAGTAGTATTTCGAAATAAGTAGAAAGATTTATATCAGATTGAATTTATTTAAATTTAAATTCATTTAAACATGATCGATATAATGGGAAGTTGTGTAGATGCGGTAGATTATAAATAATTGTAATATGGAAACGCCAGCAAAACGAATGAGTATATACCGGTGTTCGGTACGTCACTGTCTGTCTGATAACAGAAAAATATCAAGACAGGTCGTTTTCGTTTCATGGTGCTGACAGCAGTAAATAAAGAAATAAAACAAATTTAATTTGAAAAAAGTAATTGTCTGTGCATTGAAGTCTTTGATACAAATAAAATAATTTAATTGATATCTGTATTTTATAATAAATGCTATGACCTGAGTTCAGGAAAGTGACCCTGATATGTATATCAAGTGTTTGTTCTGATAGATTTGCCACGTAGCTTTGGGTGGGCTGAAGAGTAAGAAACGGAAGTTTCTTTAAAACCTTTAATGTCGCAATACCAAAGTCGTACAACAATATAACACAAATATACAATATACTATATACAATCAATAATTAAAATGAAATATAAATGTTACAGTAATTAAAATGAAATAAAAATGTTACGGATGCCCCCTTTTATATTTATTGGTTTTGAATATAAATGACTATAAAAGTTAACTTTATGTAACGTTGCTTAGATAGCGCGTTTGTACGATTTGTACACAGAGTATACCATTTTATCAATTGTGTCAATAATTAAAAGTTGGAATTAAAAATTATTTGTATAAACTCTATTTGATTTGTTATAGTTTTTAATATCTTAATTATAAAATATTATTTGATTAAAGAAAGTGTAAGTTAAAATGGTTTATTTTAACAGATAACTTATAGAAATAAATCAAATCACTAACCGGCTTGAAGAGTAAGAAACGGAAGTTTCTTTAAAACCTTTAATGTCGCAACACCGAAGTGTTAGACACAAGGTGGGTGCCCCTTTTATTACAAAATTTTACCCAGTTTCCTAGTAAGTTATTTGGAGGCACTTTTGGTTTTATTTATGGAAATTTATCTACTATTCTAGTTTGTTTATTATAATAATTTCCTGTGCAATACCTCCTGCTTCTATTATTTAGTAACGAATTCACAACAAACGCCACCGACCGTTGGTACGATGTGCTATGCCACTTTTGTTTGATTGTTTATCTTTATGGTCAAATATTACTGAAATGTGTATTGGTTTTAACTTTATTTTACAAAGAAAAATTGCATAATGAATTTCACTGTGTTTGAAGTTAACTTTAAACCGATAACCTTAGAGATCAAATTATCGAACCATAACTATTTATTACTTTGTCAGTATAAATTGATTTTAAATGTAAAATATTGAAAATAAGCAAATTATAATTTTCTTTTAAAACTGTTAAAAATAAATGCATCACAAATGCCCCCTTTTTGAAAAATTGCCTTGTCCTCAAAGCAACACGGTGAGCTGAAATAAAATGAAAAGCAATATAATTCGAACAATAAAAAACAATTAAATTCGCTCCTTGAGTAAATATATACAATGCATGATTTATTGTTCATCACTATTATTAGTATTACTGTTCACATAAATTGTTAATGTCATTGTTCATCATTATCATTGTTCACATGAGTCGCTGCAATCACTGTTCATCACAGTTATTGTTCATATAAATCGCTAAAGTCATTGTCATCACACGAGTCACTTAAATCATTGTTCATCATACGAATCACTAAAATCATTGTTCATAGTATAACTTTCTGAAATTATTTTCGTCCGCAATGCTCAAAGGTCGTCTAGAACTAGACCTTGCAGTTAAAATATAAATAAATTCAAATAATAGTAAAAAAAAAAAATATTTGAAAACGAACAAAAATGTATAGCTGACTCATAAAGATGAATGAGAGATAGGGTTCTCATCACGGTTCACGAAAAATACTTTTTACTAATCACTTTTCACGGGAAGAAAATTCCGCTGATCACAATTCTTGAAAAAAAAATATGAGACCTAACGTAAATTGCTTGCATCTCTACTAATCGTGTCAACAAGAATCAGTGGAGATGACCGGTAAGGATGCGTGTACTATTGGCGAATCGAGTTGAGAGGGCAACAATTGTCGTCAAGAAGATAACATTAACAAAAATCTGAAGTATATGATAAAAAGATTAATATATGACCTTTTCAATATCATCTCGCCCATCATCTCTCGACCTCGTGCTGATATCGGGGTTTCGGGATGATACACAGGCTGATATGGAAAAGGTCATTTATTAATCTTTATATTAGAAATATCTATTTCCTCTAATGTACAATTTAATCTTTTTTTGTTACTTAATAATTATTATTCTAAACCATTTAGGTATAAGAAAGTTTAAATTTTCAACTTGACGTACTGTCACATTATAAGGAAAATATTTTGAGTTTATTACAAATGAAGCCCCTCCTTGCACATTACTAACAATACATGATTTATATGACATGAACAAGTTTCTATGTATATATCAATCACCATATTGTTTATCTGTAGATAATGCATTTTTCTGTTTTGCATATAAAAAAAATGTATATATATATATTCCAAAAAAAATAAGACCCTAATTAGTTATAGCAAGCAATAACGATCCGGTGGTGTAATAGTTAGAGTACTCGCATCGTGTGCGGTAGATCGTGGTTTCGTTCCACGATCCGGTCAAACCAAAAACTATAAAATTGATTTTGGCATATAGCGTAAAAAATTAAGGCACAGACTAGTTGTCTGGTATTCAGAATAATTCTTTCATTGCATGGAATAAGAGTCATGAAGTTTTCCATGAAAATAAGCTACCTTGCATCTGTTCAGTGTATGACATGAGTTTCAAAGTGTTATTCATGAAAATAAACTACCTTGCATCATTCAAACATAAGCATAAGCATCAGAAGCTTATCATGAAAATTAGCTACCTGACATTCCGTCATTGCATGGAATAGGAGACATGAAGTTTTCCATGAATATAAGCTACCTTGCATCTGTTCAGTGTACGACATAGCTTCAAAGTGTTATCCATGAAAATAAACTACCTTTCATCATTGAAACATAAGGATAAGCATCAGAAGCTTGTCATGAAAATTAGTTACCCGACATTCCTTCATTGCATGGTATAGGAGTCATGAATCTTTCCGTGAAAATAAGCTACCTTGCATCTGTTCAGTTTATGACATGAGTTTCAAAGTGTTATTCATGAAAATAAAGTACCTTGCATCATTCAAACATAAGCATAAGCATCAGAAGCTTGTCATGAAAATTAGTTACCCGA
>MJUT01034916.1:71284-98999 GCA_002080005.1 Gigantidas platifrons
AGTATATATTGTAGAAATTTAAACCACTTACAAAGTTGTTAATGCCGATAGATCTTCAAAGATTTGAGGACTGATATTGGTAATTTGGTTGTTGTGCAACTCCCTAGAAAAAAATATTCAGTTAATTATGTATATGTTAAAATAAATAATCTTAAGCAACATATACATTGGATGCCTTTGTTGGAAAATATTGTTAGAAGAATATAAATCTATTTATTTTTCATGGAAAGAAATCTTAAATTATGTTGTTCAACAAAAATCACACAAATTCACACAACGATTACTCTAAAGATGATATTATAAAAATTATGGAATTTTTAAAGCTATTCAGTTGTTTATTTCTATGCTAAAATAACTATTTAAAACAACATTTACATCGGATGGTTATGCTTGAAAATAATGTTACAATTCAGATTAAGTTATTTATATTTAGTGGAGACAAATCTTAAATTATATGATATCAATAGCACTGAAAGACGTATTTTTGGAAAGATACGTGTTGTTTTACCTAGTTTTCTTTCTGTTTGTTTATTTCAGTGGTTGTCATGTAATATTGGTATAATTTACTCTAAAGTCATATCTGTCTGGCCATGGGATATTCTGCGTTGGTCCGTTGGCAAAGTGAGTGACAACATTTAAGAAATATATCTATAATTTATTATTTTGCTATCATTGTCCCCTTAACATAAGAAAATGATAACAACGTATTTTTTTAAACCGGACATTCCAATACAACCATATATTATCAGAATCAGGAGAAAAAGAACCATCAAATAAGTTGTTTTTCCGGTCCGAAAGTAGCATTACTAAGAAATTGGAATTCAAAAGGCAAAGTCTAACCGGGTATTCTTGGAATCACGAGATCAAATACGATCAAATTCCAGATCATGTCTTGGGAAAGGCATTTCAAATTATTTGGCCTTAAAATATTTCCGCTTTCAGAGCAACTGAGAAAAGCTATTCGAGAAACACGTCGGACACACTAAATTTGACATTTATGTTTTCAGTTACTATCGATATCTCTTCTGGTAAATAATTAGTCCCCGAGGGTTTAATCCGCTAGGTAATCATTGCTTCGATACAGGAATTGTTATTAGATATAGATTTAGCATAAGGTACATTTCCTGAATCATGTAAACATTATCAAAATTTAAGTTCTCCTTTCTCGGGTATATATTACCTTAGCCAATCTTGCTATCCTGTTTTCTTGCTCCCAACGACTTTTAAATTATTTGGCTTTCAAGCATTTTTGCTTTTAGCCTACCTGATGAAGGTGATTCCAGAAACGTGTCTTGGGGACCACATTTGCTATCTACGTTTACATTGGTCTATCACATTGATCTTCATTTAAAACTCGTCTATTGTTGTTCTGTTGTTTGGTGTATTACGTTTTGGTTGTGTTGAATTTCCAACCTTTGGGTACTAGCAATATACCGTGGCGAGAACAAGTTGCATTTCGATGAGGTGATGTCTGCTTTCAGCCACGGTAACATGTTTATATTAGATGTATTTAATAGTGCTAGATAATTGCAACAACAGTCCGTGGGTAGACATTTTGCTCCACTCGGACACATTATCATTATGCCTAGTAATTCAGTCTGCTATTACCCGTCAATGTTACGTGATTAGCAGAGACGCAGCGAATACAAATCTTGCGTGTCTTTACGTTCTAAGTTCCGTGTTGTGATGTCCGTTACGATTTTCGCATAAAAATGATGCTTGGGTCGCCTTTTCCTCCAGTTATTTGTAGGAGGACTCATGTCTTATTTTCGATATTTTGTGTTTGTTTGTGTATAGTGATGTCAATCACATGTTGTGTAGTGTTTTCGGTTTGTTTTTCTAAGTCTTGTGTACCCTAGGTTGCCAGTTTCTTTGGATTGTCGAATTTTGATTGCCCCTTCTGTATTATCTAACGTTAATTAAGTGCGCAATCCAAACAAACACGTAATAATCGCATTCGGCTTCCAAAGTAAAATGAATTTGAAAAATATAGCTATATTGGTTTCTTTCCTCTTGGCTAGGCACTGAAGTCCATCTCAGACAAATATATGAATAAGTAGCCAGAATGTGATCATATCTATTACAAACATGACCACCAAACACAAAATAATATGTTGTGGATATATATTCAAGCATTTTGACAAGTACAAATATTTGTTTTAAAAATAATAACATTGGCAAAAAATATGCAAATGTTTCAAATAAAAGAGACAACTATTTAGTTGTTGTGCAACTGTTGCGTAAGGTCTGTTGAAATCTAAAATGTATCAATGCATATCCGTTTAAAAAAACTCTGGTTAGTATGTAATATCATATTTTCTGTATGTGCATGAATAGTCGGAAAAATAAAGTTTTTTTGAACTCCGATAATTCGTTTCTTTAGATATTTCGAAAATTTGATTTGTTGATAGCAGTTCCAAGCATTATTTATTTCGGTTAACTCGAATATTTCCAATATAAAATCAACAAATCCTTCGTATTACAATATCTGTAACGTCTCGGGTATTCCAGAGGGAATTGCTGCCAAATTTGTCATTGGAGGTTTTATTAGCCTTTAAGCTACTACATATTATAGAAATTTAAACCACTTACAAAGTTACTAAAGCCGATAGACCTTCAAAGGCCTGAGAACTGATAGTGGTATTTTGGTTGTTGTATTCGTCGTGTTTGGTGACATGATGTTACAACAGACAACATACAACAGGAACAAACAAGCTAAGCACCCCTACTTGTTCTTTATAGCAATCTTTGTTCTTTCCTCATCTATGACTTATCAGCAGATTTATAATAAAAGTAACCCAACACGAAACGATGGTTTTCGCATTTTCGAAGCTTAACAACGTTAATTAATTTCATTTTGCTGTTTCGTGCTTTTGTTTTCATGTTTCCACTTTTATTTTTTCCGCTTTGATTAGTATGTAATATCGAATTTTCTGTATTTGTATATACAGTCGGTCGAATATCTTCGATAATTCGTTTCTTCAATATTTCTAAAATTTCGTTTGTTGATTGCAGTTCTCAACATGATTTATTCCGGATAACTGGAATATAGCCAATATAAACTCATTAAACCCTTCGTCTTCTACAGAACAAGAATCGACCGACTATATATATAAATACTTACAATATATATGTTGTCTCAGGTATTCCAGAGGGAATTGCTGCCACATTATTTAAGATTGTATAGCCTTTAAGCAAGTATATATTGTAGAAATTCAAACAACTTACAAAGTTGCTAAAGCCGAAAGACCTTTAAAGGTTTGGGGACTGATATCTGTAATTTTGTTGCTGGGCAAAAACCTGGAAAAAGAAAAATATTAAGTTAATTATCTATATGCTAAAATAAATAATCTTAAACATTATTTACATCGGATGGTTTTGTTGGAAAATAATGTTAGAAGAAGATTAAGCTATTTATATTCCTTGGAAAGAAACCTTAAATTATTTTGTTCAACAAAAATCACACAAATTCACCCAACGATTCCACTGAAGATAGTATTATAAAGATGAATGACTTTTTAAAGCTATTCAGTTGCTTATTTCTATGCCAAAATAAATAATTTAAAACAACATTTACATCGGATGGTTTTGCTTGATAATAATGTTACAATCAGATTATTAAGTTAATTATATTTAGTGGAGACAAAGCTTAAATTATTTCGATGGACTTTTTAATCGTATTCGTCGTGTTTGGTGACATGATGTTACAACCGACTACATACAACAGGAACAAACAAACTATGCTCTACTACTTGTTGCTTATAACAATCTTTGTTCTTTCCTCATCTATGACTTATCAGCAGATTTATAATAAAAGTAACCCAACACGAAACGATGGTTTTCGCATGTTTGCAGCTTAACAACGTTAAATAATTTCATTTTGCTGTTTCGTGCTTTCACATTCATGTTTCCACTTTTATTTTTTCCTTTTTGATTAGTATGAAATATCGTATTTTCTGTATTTGTATATACAGTCTGTCGAATATCTTCGATAATTCGTTTCTTCAATATTTCTAAAATTTTGTTTGTTGATAGCAGTTCTCAACATGATTTATTCCCGATAACTGGAATATAGCCAATATAAACTCATTAAACCCTTCGTCTTCTACACAACAAGAATCGACCGACTATATATATAAATACTTACAATATATCTGTTGTCTCAGGTATTCCAGAGGGAATTGCTGCCACATTATTTAAGATTGCATAGCCTTTAAGCAAGTATATATTGTACAACGTCAAACCACTTACAAATATTTTAATGCCGAAAGACCTTCAAAGGTTGGGGGACTGATATCTGTAATTTGATTGTAGCGCAAATCCCTGGAAAAATTAAAAATATTGAGTTAATTATGTATATGCTCAAATAAATAATCTTAAACAACATTTACATCGGATGGTTTTGTTGGAAAATAATATTAGAAGAAGATTAAGCTATTTATATTTCATGGAAAGAAACCTTAAATTATTTTGTTTAACGAAAATCACACAAATTCACGCAACGATTCCAATGAAGATAGTATTATAAAGATGAAGGACTTTTTAAAGCTATTCAGTTGCTTATTTCTATGCCAAAATAAATAATTTAAAACAACATTTACATCGGATGGTTTTGCTTGATAATAATGTTACAGTCAGATTATAAAGTTATTTATATTTAGTGGAGACAAAGCTTAAATTATTTTGATGGACTTTTTAATCGTATTCGTCGTGTTTGGTGACATGATGTTGCAACCGACTATATACAACAGGAACAAACTATGCTCTACTACTTGTTGCTGATAACAATCTTTGTTCTTTCCTCATCTATGACTTATCAGCATATTTATAATAATAGTAACCCAACACGAAACGATGGTTTTCGCATTTTTGCAGCTTAACAACGTTAAATAATATCATTTTGCTGTTTCGTGCTTTCGCTTTCATGTTTCCACTTTTATATTTTTCGCTTTGATTAGTATGTAATATCGTATTTTCTCTATTTGTATATACAGTCGGTCGAATATCTTCGATAATTCGTTTCTTCAATATTTCTGAAATTTGGTTTGTTGATTGCAGTTTTCAACATCATTTATTCCGGATAGCTGGAATATATCCAATATAAAGTCATTAAACCCTTCCTCTTCTACACAGCAAGAATCGACCGACTATATGTATAAATAATTACTATATATGTGTTGTCTCAGGTTTTCCAGAGGGAACTGCTGCCACATTATTTAAGATTGTATAGCCTTTAAGCAAATATATATTGTAGAAATTCAAACCACTTACAAAGTTGCTAATGCCGAAAGACCTTCAAAGGTTTGGGGACTGATATCTGTAATTTGGTTGCCCCTAAAAGACCTGGAAAAATAAAAATATTCAGTTAATTATGTATATGCTCAAACAAATAATCTTAAACAACATTTACATCGGATGGTTTTGTTGGAAAATAATGTTAGAAGAAGAATAAGCTATTTATATTTCATGGAAAGAAACCTTAAATTATTTTGTAAAACAAAAATCACACAAATTCACGCAACGATTCCATTGAAGATGGTATTATAAAGATGAAAGACTTTTTAAAGCTATTCAGTTGCTTATTTCTATGCCAAAATAATTAATTTAAAACAACATTTACATCAGATGGTTTTGCTTGATAATAATGTTGCAATCAGATTATTAAGTTATATATTTTTAGTGGAGACAAAGCTTAAATTATTTTGGTGGACTTTTTAATCGTATTCGTCGTTTTTGGTGACATGATGTTACAACATACTACATACAACAGGAACAAACAAACTATGCTCTACGACTTGTTGTTTATCACAATCTTTGTTCTTTCCTCATCATTGACTTATTAGCACATTTATAATAAAAGTAACCCAACACGAAACGATGGTTTTCGCATTTTTGCAGCTTAACAACGTGAAATAATTTCATTTTGCTGTTTCGTGCTTTCGCTTTCATGTTTCCACTTTTATTTTTTGCGCTTTGGTTAGTATGTAATATCGTATTTTCTGTATTTGTATGTAGAGTCGGTCGATTTTCTTCGATAATTCGTTTCTTCAATATTTCTAAAATTTGGTTTCTTGATAGCAGTTCTCAACATGATTTATACCGGATAATGGGGATATATCCAATATAAACTCATTAAACCCTTCGTCTTCTACACAACAAGATTCGACCGACTATATATATAAATACTTACAATATATATGTTGTCTCAGGTATTCCAGAGGGAATTGCTGCCACATTATTTAAGATTGTATAGCCTTTAAGCAAGTATATATTGTAGAAATTCAAACCACTTACAAAGTTGTTAATGCCGAAAGACCTTCAAAGATTTGGGGACTGATATCCGTAATTTGGTTGCTCCCCAAACTCCTGGAAAAATAAAAATATTCAGTTAATTATGTATATGCTAAAATAAATAATCTTAAACAACATTTACATCGGATGGTTTCGTTGGAAAATAATGTTAGAAGAAGATTAAGCTATTTATATTTCATGGAAAGAAACCTTAAATTATTTGGTTCAACGAAAATCACACAAATTCACGCAACGATTACACTGAAGATAGTATTATAAAGATGAAGGACTTTTTAAAGCTATTCAGCTGCTTATTTCTATGCCAAAATAAATAATTTAAAACAACATTTACATCGGATGGTTTTGCTTGATAATAATGTTACAATCAGATTATTAAGTTATTTATATTTGTGGAGACAAAGCTTAAATTATTTTGATGTACTTTTTAATCGTATTCGTCGTGTTTGGTGACATGATGTTACAACAGACTACATACAACAGGAACAAACAAACTATGCTCTACTACTTTTTGTTGATAACAATCTTTGTTCTTTCCTCATCTATGACTTATCAGCATATTTATAATAAAAGTAACCTAACACGAAACGATGGTTTTCGCATTTTTGCAGTTTAACAACGTTAAATAATTTCATTTTGCTGTTTCGTGCTTTTGCTTTCATGTTTCCACTTTTATTTGTTCCGCTTTGATTAGTATGTGATATCGTATTTTCTGTATTTGTATATACAGTCTGTCGAATATCTTCGATAATTCGTTTCTTCAATATTTCTAAAATTTGGTTTCTTGATAGCAGTTTTCAACATCATTTATTCCGGATAACTGTAATATATCCAATATAAACTCATTAAACCCTTCGTCTTCTACACAACAAGAATCGACCGACTATATATATAAATACTTACAATATATCTGTTGTATCAGGTATTCCAGAGGGAATTGCTGCCACATTATTTAAGATTGCATAGCCTTTAAGCAAGTATATATTGTAGAAATTCAAACCACTTACAAAGTTGCTAATGCCGAAAGACCTTCAAAGGTTTGGGGATTGATATCTGTAATTTTGTTGCCACTGAAAGACCTGGAAAAATAGAAATATTCAGTTAATTATGTACAGTGTGTATATGCTAAAATAAATAATCTTAAACAACATTTACATCGGATGGTTTTGGTGGAAAATAATGTTAGAAGAAGAATAAGCTATTTATATTTCATGGAAAGAAACCTTAAATTATTTTGTTCAACAAAAATCACAGAAATTCACTCAACGATTCCACTGAAGATGGTATTATAAAGATGAAGGACTTTTTAAAGCTATTCAGTTGCTTATTTCTATGCCAATATAAATAATTTAAAACAACATTTACATCGGATGGTTTTGCTTGATAATAATGTTATAATCAGATTATTAAGTTATTTATATTTAGTGGAGACAAAGCTTAAATTATTTTGATGGACTTTTTAATCGTAGTCGTAGAGTTTGGTGACATGATGTTACAACATACTACATACAACAGGAACAAACAAACTATGATCTACTACTTGTTGTTGATAACAATCTTTGTTCTTTCCTCATCTATGACTTATCAGCATATTTATAATAAAAGTAACCCAACACGAAACGATGGTTTTCGCATTTTTGCAGCTTAACAACGTTAAATAATTTCATTTTGCTGTTTCGTGCTTTTGTTTTCATGTTTCCACTTTTATTTTTTCCGCTTTGATTAGTATGTGATATCGTATTTTCTCTATTTGTATATACAGTCTGTCGAATATCTTCGATAATTCGTTTCTTCAATATTTCTAAAATTTGGTTTGTTGATAGCAGTTCTCAACATGATTTATTCCGGATAACTGGAATATATCCAATATAAACTCATTAAACCTTTCGTCTTCCACACAGCAAGAATCGACCGACTATATATATATACATACTTACAATATATCTGTTGTCTCAGGTATTCCAGAGGGAATTGCTGCCACATTATTTAAGATTGTATAGCCTTTAAGCAAGTATATATTGTAGAAATTCAAACCACTTACAAAGTTGCTAATGCCGAAAGACCTTCAAAGGTTTGGGGACTGATATGTGTAATTTTGTTGCCATTCAAAGACCTGGAAAAATAGAAATATTCAGTTAATTATGTATATACTAAAATAAATAATCTTAAACAACATTTACATCGGATGGTTTTGTTGGAAAATAATGTTAGAAGAAGAATAAGCTATTTATATTTCATGGAAATAAACCTTAAATTATTTTGTTCAACAAAATCACACAAATTCACGCAACGATTCCACTGAAGATAGTATTATAAAGATGAAGGACTTTTTAAAGCTATTCAGTTGCTTATTTCAATGCCAAAATAAATAATTTAAAACAACGTTTACATCGGATGGTTTTGCTTGATAATAATGTTATAATCAGATTATTAAGTTATTTATATTTAGTGGAGACAAATCTTAAATTATTTTGATGGACTTTTTAATCGTATTCGTTGTGTTTGGTGACATGATGTTACAACCAACTACATACAACAGGAACAAACAAACTATGCTCTACTACTTGTTGTTGATAACAATCTTTGTTCTTTCCTTATCTATGACTTATCAGCACATTGATAATAAAAGTAACCCAACAGGAAACGATGGTTTTCGCATTTTAGCAGCTTAACAACGTGAAATAATTTCATTTTGCTGTTTCGTGCTTTTGCTTTCATGTTTGCACTTTTATTTTTTGTGCTTTGGTTAGTATGTAATATCGTATTTGCTGTATTTGTATGTACAGACGGTCGAATGTCTTCGATAATTCGTTTCTTCAATATTTCTAAAATTTGGTTTGTTTATAGCAGTTCTCAAAATCATTTATTCCAGATAACTGTAATATATCCAATATAAACTTATTAAACCCTTCGTCTTCTACACAACAAGATTCGACCGACTATATATATAAATACTTCCATTATTTCTGCTGTCTCGGGTATTCCACAGGGTATTGCTGCCACATTATTTAAGATTGTATAGCCTTTAAGCAAGTATATATTGTAGATATTTGAAACCACTTACAAAGTTGTTAATGCCGAACTACCGTTAATGGCTTGGGGACTGATATACGTAATTTGATTGCTGTCCAAATACCTGGAAAAATAAAAATATTCAGTTAATTATGTATATGCTAAAATAAATAATCTTAAACAACATTTACATCTGATGGGTTTGTTGGAAAATAATGCTAGAAGATTAAGCCTTTTATATTTCATGGAAAGAAATATTAAATTATTTTGTTCAACAACAATCAAACAAATTCACGCAACGATTCAACTGAAGATGATATTATAAAGATGAAAGACTTTTTAAAGCTATTCAGTTGCTTATTTCTATGCCAAAAGAAATAATTTAAACCAACATTTACATCGGATAGTTTTGCTTGAAAATAATGTTACACTCAGATTATTAAGTTATTTATATTTAGTGGGGATAAAGATTAAATTACTTTGATGGACTTTTTAATCGTATTCGTCGTGTTTGATGACATGATGTTACAACCGACTACATACAACAGGAACAAAATAACTATGCTATAATACTTGTTGTTTATTACAATCTTTGTTCTTTCCTCATCTATGACTTATCAGCAGATTTATAATAAAAGTAACCTAACACGAAACGATGGTTTTCCCATTTTCACAGCTTAACATCGTTAAATAATTTCATTTTGCTGTTTCGTGCTTTCGCTTTAATGTTTTCAATTTTATTTTTTGCGCTTTAGTTTTGCATAGATTAAATGTGCAAACCCAAAAACACGTAGTAATCGTATCCGGCGTCCAAGGTAAACTTAATTTGAAGAAGAAAAGAGCTAATGTACTATCTTTCCTCCTGGCTAGCAAATGATGTCCGCCTCATACAAATATATCAATAATTCGGCCACAATGGCAACACATCAAGTGTTTATTAGAATACTAAGTATCTATTGAAAACACGACCACCAAGCACAATAAATATGTTGTCGATAAATATTCCAGCATACTGACAGTACAACTAATTTGGGATAAAATAGCATAGGCTTACTTATGTGGTCATGTTTCTTAAAATATAAGAGACAAATATGTAGTTGCTGTGCAACTGTTGAAATGTTATTTGAAAGACGTTAAATCTTAAATGCACAAATGCATATCCTTTAAAAAAAAAAAAACTATGGTCAGTATGTAATATCGTATTTTCTGTATTTGCATCTACAGTAGGTCGAATATCTTCGACAATTCGTTTCTTTAGATATTTCGAAAATTTGATTTGTTGATAGCAGTTCCCAACATTGCTTATTCCAGTTAACTCGAATATTTCCAATATAAAATCAACCAATCCTTCGTCCTACATTCTCTGTAACGTCTCGGGTATTCCAGAGGGATTTGCTGCCAAATTTCTCATTGGAGTATTTATAAGCCTTTAAACTAGTATATATAATAAAAATTTAAACCACTTACAAAGTTTCTAAGGCCGATAGCCCTTCAAAGGTCTGAGAACTAATATTGGTAATTTGGTTGCTGAACAAATACCTGGAAAAGTAAAAATATTCAGTTAATTATGTATATGTGAAAAGATATAACCGGATGGCTTTGTTGGAAAATAATGTTAGAAGAAGATTAAGCTATTTATATTTCATGGAAAGAAACCTTAAATTATTTTGTTGAACAAAAATCACACAAATTCACGCAACGATTCCACTGAAGATGGTATTATAAAGATGAAGGACTTTTTAAAGTTATTCAGTTGCTTATTTCTATGCCAAAATAACTAATTTAAAACAACATTTACATCGGATGGTTTTGCTTGAAATAATGTTACAATCAGATTATTAAATTATTTATATTTAGTGAAGATAAAGCTTAAATTATTTTGATGGACTTTTTAATAGTATTAGTAGTGTTTGGTGACATTATGTTGCAACCGACTACATACAACAGGAACAAACTATGCTCTACTACTTGTTGTTGATAACAATCTTTGTTCTTTCCTCATCTATGACTTATCAGCATATTTATAATAATAGTAACCCCACACGAAACGATGGTTTTCGCATTTTTGCAGCTTAACAACGTTAAATAATTTCATTTTGCTGTTTCGTGCTTTCGCTTTCATGTTTCCACTTTTATATTTTCCGCTTTGATTAGTATGAAATATCGTATTTTCTGTATTTGTATATACAGTCTGTCGAATATCTTCGATAATTCGTTTCTTCAATATTTCTAAAATTTTGTTTGTTGATAGCAGTTCTCAACATGATTTATTCCGGATAACTGGAAAATAGCCAATATAAACTCATTAAACCCTTCGTCTTCTACACAACAAGAATCGACCGACTATATGTATAAATAATTACTATATATCTGTTGTCTCAGGTATTCTAGAGGGAACTGCTGCCACATTATTTAAGATTGTATAGCCTTTAAGCAAGTATATATTGTAGAAATTCAAACCACTTACAACTCTTTTAATGCCGAAAGACCTTCAAAGGTTTGGGGAATGATATCTGTAATTTGGTTGGAGTACAAAGACCTGGAAAAATAGAAATATTCAGTTAATTATGTATATGCTAAAATAAATAATCTAAACAACATTTACATCTGATGGCTTGGTTGGAAAATAAGGTTAGAAGAAGTTTAAGCTACTAGTATTGATATTTCATGGAAAGAAACCTTAAATTATTTTGTTCAACAAAAATCACACAAATTCACGCAACGATTACACTGAATATGATATTATAAAAATAATGGACTTTTTAAAACTATTCAGTTGCTTATATCTATGCCAAAATAAATAATTTAAAACAACATTTACATCGGATGGTTTTGCTTGAAATAATTATACAATTTGATCATTAAGTTATTTATATTTATTGGAGACAAAGCTTAAATTATTTTGATGGACTTTTTAATCGTATTCGTCGTGTTTGGTGACATGATGCTACAACATATTACATACAACAGGAACAAACAAACTATGCTCTACTACTTGTTGTTTATAACAATCTTTGTTCTTTCCTCATCTATGACTTATCAGCCGATTTATAATAAAAGTAACACAACACGAAACGATGGTTTTCGCATTTTCGCAGCTTAACAACGTTAAATAATTTCATTTTGCTGTTTCGTGCTTTTGCTTTCATGTTTCCACTTTTATTTTTTTGTGCTTTGGTTAGTATGTAATATCGTATTTCCTGTATTTGTGTGTACAGTCGGTCGAATATCTTCGATAATTCGTTTCTTCAATATTTCCAAAATTTGGTTTCTTGATAGCAGTTCTCAACATGATTTATTCCGGATAACTGGAATATATCCAATATAAACTCATTAAACCCTTCGTTTTCTACACGACAAGAATCAACCGACTATATGTATAAATAATTACTATATATCTGTTGTCTCAGGTATTCCAGAGGGAACTGCTGCCACATTATTTAAGATTGTATAGCCTTTAAGCAAGTATATATTGTAGAAATTCAAACCACTTACAACTCTTTTAATGCCGAAAGACCTTCAAAGGTTTGGGGACTGATATCTGTAATTTGGTTGTAGGATAAATGCCTGGAATAATAAAAATATTCAGTTAATTATGTATATGTTAAAGTAAATAATCTTAAACAACATCTACATCGGATGGCTTTGCTTGAAAATAATGTTAGAAGAAGATTAAGCTATTTATATTTCATGGAAAGAAATCTTAAATTATTTTGTTCAACAAAAATCACACAAATTCACGCAACGATTACACTAAAGATGATATTTTAAAAATGATGGACTTTTTAAAGCTATTCAGTTGCTTATTTCTATGCTAAAATAAATAATTTAAAACAACATTTACATCGGATGGTTTTGCTTGAAAATAATGATATAATCAGATAAAATTATTTATATTTAGTGGAGACAAAGCTTAAATTACTTTGATGGACTTTTTAATCGACACCATATTCGTCGTGTTTGGTTACATGATTCTACAACAGACTACATACAACAGGAACAAACAAACTATGCTCTACTACTTGTTGTTTATTACAATCTTTGTTCTTTCCTCATCTATGACTTATTACTAGAATAATAATAAAAATAACCTAACACGAAACGATGGTTTTCCAATTTTCACAGCTTAAGAACGTTAAATAATTTCATTTTGCTGTTTCGTGCTTTCGCTTTAATGTTTCCAATTTTATTTTATGCGCTTTAGTTTTGCATAGATTAAATGTGGAAACCCCAAAACACGTAGTAATCGCATCCGGCTTCCAAGGTAAACTTACTTTAGAGAAGAAAAGAGCTAATGTATTCTCTTTCCTCCTGATTAGCCACTGATACAAATATATGAATAATTTGGCCACAATGGCATCACATCAAGTGTCTATTAGAATATCAAGTCTCTATTTAAAACACGACCATCAAGCACAATAAATATCTTGTCGATAAATATTCCAGCATACTGACAGTACAACTAATTTGGGATAAAATAACATAGGCTTACCTATGTGGTCATGTTTCTTAAAATATAAGAGACAAATGATTAGTTGCTGTGCAACTGTTGAAATGTGATTTGAAAGACGTTAAATCTTAAATGCACAAATGCATATCCTTTTAGAAAAAAAAACCCTCTGGTTTGTATGTAATATCGTATTTTCTGTATTTGCATGTACAGTAGGTCGAATATCTTCAATAATTGGTTTCTTTAGATATTTCGAAAATTTGATTTCTTGATAGCAGTTCACAACATTACTTATTCCGGATAGCACGAATATTCCCAATATAAAATTAACAAATCCTTCGTCTTACATTCTCTGTAATGTCTCGGGTATTCCAGAGGGAATTGCTGCCAAATTTGTCATTATAGGTTTAAAAGCCTTTAAGCTAGTATATATTATAGAAATGTAAACCACTTACAAAGATACTAAGGCCGATAGACCTGCAAAGGCCTGAGAACTGATATTGGTAATTTGGTTGTTCTTCAAATACCTGGAATAAAAAACATATTCAGTTAATTATGTATATGTTAAAATAAATAATCTTAAACAACATTTACATCGGATGGCTTTGCTTGAAAATAATGTTACAATCAGATTATGCTATTTATATTTAGTGGAGACAAAGCTTAAATTATTTTGATGGACTTTTAATCTACACCATATTCGTCGTGCTTGGTGACATGATGTTACAACATAATACATACAACAGGAACAAACAAACTATGCTCTACTACTTGTTGTTTATAACAATCTTTGTTCTTTCCTCATCTATGACTTATCAGCAGATTTATAATAAAAGTAACCTAACACGAAACGATGGTTTCCCCATTTTCACAGCTTAACAACGTAAAATAATTTCATTTTGTTGTTTCGTGCTTTCGCTTTAATGTTTCCAATTTAATTTTTTACGCTTTAGTTTTGCATAGATTAAATGTGCAAACCCAAAAACACGTAGTAATCGCATCCGGCTTCCAAGGTAAACTTACTTTGGAGAAGAAAAGAGCTAATGTATTCTCTTTCCTCCTGGTTAGCCACTGATACAAATATATGAATAATCCGGCCACAATGGCATCACATCAAGTGTCTATTAGAATACTAAGTCTCTATTTAAAACATGACCATCAAGCACAATAAATATGTAGTCGATAAATATTCTAGCATACTGACGAGTACAACTAATTTGGGGTAAAATAACATGGGCTTAGTTATGTGGTCATGTTTCTTAAATTATAAGAGACAAATATTTATTTGGTCTGCAACTGTTGAAATGTGATTTGAAAGACGTCGAATCTTAAATGCACAAATGCATATCCTTTTTAAAAAAAACTCTGATTTGTATGTAATATCGTATTTTCTGTATTTGTATGTACAGTCGGTCGAATATCTTCAATAATTCGATTTTTTAGATATTTCGAAAATTTGATTTCTTGATAGCAGTTCCCAACATTACTTATTCCGGGTAGCACGAATATTTCTAATATAAAATCAACAAATCCTTCGTCTTCCATTCTCTGTAATGTCTCGGGTATTCCAGAGGGAATTGCTGCAAAATTTATCATTGGAGGTTTTATAAGACTTTAACTAGTATACATTATAGAAATTTAAACCACTTACAAAGTTTCTAAAGTCGATAGACCTTCAAAGACCTGAGAACTGATATTTGTAATTTGGTTGTTGTTCAAATTCCTGGAAAAATAAAAATATTCAGTTAATTATGTATATGCTAAAATAAATAATCTTAAACAACATTTACATCGGATGGTTTTGTTGGAAAATAATGTTAGAAGAAGAATAGGCTGTTTATATTTCATGGAAAGAAACCTTAAATTATTTTGTTCAACAAAAATCACACAAATTCACGCAACGATTCCAATGAAGATGGTATTATAAAGATGAAGGACATTTAAAAGCTATTCAGTTGCTTATTTCTATGCCAAAATAAATAATTTAAAACAACATTTACATCTGATGGTTTTGCTTGAAAATAATGTTATAATCAGATTAAGTTATTTATATTTAGTGGAGACAAAGCTTAAATTATTTTGATGGACTTTTTAATCGACACCATATTTGGCGTGTTTGGTGGCATGATGTTACAACAGACAACATACAATAGGAACAAACAAGCTAAGCACCCCTACTTGTTTTTTTATATCAATCTTTTTTATTTCCTCATCTATAACTTATCATCATATTTATAATAAAAGTAACCTAACACGAAACGATGGTTTTCGCATTTTCGCAGCTTAACAACGCTAAATAATTTCATTTTGCTGTTTCGTGCTTTCGTTCTCATGTTTCCTCTTTTAATTTTTGTGCTTTGGTTTGTATGTAATATCGTATTTTCTCTATTTGTATGTACAGTCGATGGAATATCTTCGATAATTCGTTTCTTTAATATTTCTAAAATTTGCTTTGTTGATAGCAGTTCTCAACATGATTTATTCCGGATAAGTGGAATATATCCAATATATACTCATTAAACCCTTCGTCTTCTACACAGCAAGAATCGACCGACTATATATATATAAATACTTCCAATATATCTGTTGTCTCAGGTATTCCAGAGGGAATTGCTGCCAAATTATTTAAGTTTGTATAGCCTTTAAGCAAGTATATATTGTAGAAATTCAAACCACTTACAAAGTTCTTAATGCCGAAAGACTTTCAAAGGTTTGGGGAATGATATCTGTAATTTGGTTGTTGTTCAAATACCTGGAATAATAAAAATATTCAGTTAATTATGTATATGCTAAAGTAAATAATCTTAAACAACATTTACATCGGATGGCTTTGTTTGAATATAATGTTAGAAGAAGATTAAGCTATTTATATTTCATGGAAAGCAATCTTAAATTATTTTGTTCAACAAAATCACACAAATTCACGCAACGATTACACTGAAGATGATATTTTAAAAATGATAGACTTTTTAAAGCTATTCAGTTGCTTATTTCTATGCTAAAATAAATAATTTAAAACAACATTTACATTGGATGGTTTTGCTTGAAAATAATGTTATAATCAGATTAAGTTATTTATATTTAGTGGTGACAAAGCTTAAATTACTTTGATGGACTTTTTAATCGTATTCGTCGTGTTTGGTGACATGATGTTACAACCGACTACATACAACAGGAAAAAACAAACTATGCTCTACTACTTGTTGTTATAACAATCTTTGTTCTTTCCTCATCTATGACTTATCAGCAGATTTATAATAAAAGTAACCCAACACGAAACGATGGTTTTCGCATTTTTGCAGCTTAACAACGTTAACTAATTTCATTTTGCTGTTTCGTGCTTTCGCTTTAATGTTTCCAATTTTATTTTTTGCGCTTTAGTTTTGCATAGATTACATGTGGAAACCCCAAAACACGTAGTAATCGCATCCGGCTTCCAAGGTAAACTTACTTTGGAGAAGAAAAGAGCTAATGTATTCTCTTTCCTCCTGGTTAGCCACTGATACAAATATATGAATAATTCGGCCACAATGGCATCACATCAAGTGTCCATTAGAATACTAAGTCTCTATTTAAAACACGACCATCAAGCACAATAAATATGTTGTCGATAAATATTCCAGCATACTGACGAGTACAACTAATTTGGGGTAAAATAACATAGTCTTACCTATGTGGTCATGTTTTTTTTTAAATATAAGAGACAAATAATTAATTGCTGTGCAGCTGTTGAAATGTGATTTGAAAGACGTTAAACCTTAAATGCACAAATGCATATCATTTTAAAAAAAAAAACTCTGGTTTGTATGTAATATCGTATTTTCTGTATTTGCATGTACAGTGGGTCGAATATCTTCAATAATTCGTTTATTTAGATATTTCGAAAATCTGATTTCTTGATAGCAGTTCCCAACAATACTTATTCCGGATAGCACGAATATTTCCAATATAAAATCAACAAATCCTTCATCTTACATTATCTGTAATGTCTCGGGTATTCCAGAGAGAATTGCTGCCAAATTTGTCATTGGAGGTTTTATAAGCCTTTAACTAGTATACATTATAGAAATGTAAACCACTTACAAAGTTTCTAAAGTTGCTTATTTCTATGCCAAAATAAACAATTTAAAACAACATTTACATCGGATGGTTTTGCTTGATAATAATGTTACAATCAGATTATTAAGTTATTTATATTTAGTGGAGACAAAGCTTAAATTACTTTGATGGACTTTTCAATCGTATTCGTCGTGTTTGGTGACATGATGTTACAACATACTACATACAACAGGAACAAACAAACTATGCTGTACTATTTGTTGTTGATAACAATCTTTGTTCTTTCCTCATCTATGACTTATCAGCGTATTTATAATAAAAGTAACCCAACACGAAACGATGGTTTTCGCATTTTCGCAGCTTAACAACGTTAAATAATTTCATTTTGCTGTTTCGTGCTTTTGCTTTCATGTTTCCACTTTTATTTTTTGCGCTTTGGTTAGTATGTAATATCGTATTTCCTGTATTTGTATGTATAGTCGGTCGAATATCTTCGATAATTCGTTTCTTCAATATTTCTAAAATTTGGTTTGTTGATAGCAGTTCTCAACATGATTTATTCCGGATAAGTGGAATATATCCAATATAAACTCATTAAACCCTTCGTCTTCTACACAACAAGATTTGACTGACTATATATATAAATACTTACAATATATATGTTGTCTCAGGTATTCCAGAGGGAATTGCTGCCAAATTATTTAAGTTTGTATAGCCTTTAAGCAAGTATATATTGTAGAAATTCAAATCACTTACAAATATCTTAATGCCGAAAGACCTTCAAAGGTTTGGGGACTGATATCTGTAATTTGGTTATCGTACAAAAACCTGGAAAAATAAAAATATTCAGTTAATTATGTATATGCTAAAATAAATAATCTTAAACAACATTTACATCGGATGGTTTTGTTGGGAAATAATGTTAGAAGAAGAATAAGCTATTTATATTTCATGGAAAGAAACCTTAAAGTATTTTGTTCAACAAAAATCACACAAATTCAAGCAACGATTCAACTGAAGATGGTATTATAAAGATGAAGGACTTTTTAAAGCTATTCAGTTGCTTATTTCTATGCCAAAATAAATAATTTAAAACAGCATTTACATCGGATGGTCTTGCTTGAAATAATGTTACAATCAGATTATTAAGTTATTTATATTTAGTGGAGGCAAAGCTTAAATTATTTTGATGGACATTTTAATCGTATTCGTCGTGTTTGGTGACATGATTTTACAACATACTATATACAACAGGAACAAACAAACTATGCTCTACTACTTGTTGTTGATAACAATCTTTGTTCTTTCCTTATCTATGACTTATCAGCATATTTATAATAAAAGTAACCCAACACGAAACGATGGTTTTCGCATTTTTGCTGCTGAACAACGTTAAATAATTTCATTTTGCCGTTTCGTGCTTTCGCTTTCATGTTTACACTTTTATTTTTTGCGCTTTGGTTAGTATGTAATATCGAATTTCCTGTATTTGTATGTACAGTCGGTCGAATATCTTCGATAATTCGTTTCTTCAATATTTCTAAAAAAAATTTCGTTGATAGCAGTTCTCAACATGATTTATTCCGGATAACTGGAATATAGCCAATATAAACTCATTAAAGCCTTCGTCTTCTACACAACAAGATTCGACCGACTATATATATAAATACTTACAATATATCTGTTGTCTCAGGTATTCCAGAGGGAATTGCTGCCACATTATTTAGATTGCATAGCCTTTAAGCAAGTATATATTGTACAACGTCAAACCACTTACAAAAATTTTAATGCCGAAAGACCTTCAAAGGTTTGGGGACTGATATCTGTAATTTTGTTGTTTTCCAAATGCCCGGAATAATAAAAATATTCAGTTAATTATGTATATGTTAAAGTAAATAATCTTAAACAACATTAACATCGGATGGTTTTGTTGGAAAATAATGTTAGAAGAAGATTAAGCTATTTATATTTCACGGAAAGAAACCTTAAATTATTTTGTTCAACAAAAATCACACAAATTCAAGCAACGATTCCACTGAAGATGGTATTATAAAGATAAAGGACATTTAAAAGCTATTCAGTTGCTTATTTCTATGTCAAAATAAATAATTTAAAACAACATTTACATCGGATGGTTTTGCTTGAAAATAATGTTACAATCAGATTATTAAGTTATTTATATTTAGTGGAGACAAAGCTTAAATTATTTTGATGGACTTTTTAATCGTATTCGTCGTGTTTGGTGACATGATGTTACAACATACTATATACAACAGGAACAAAAAAACTATGCTCTACTACTTCTTGTTGATAACAATCTTTGTTCCCTCCTCATCTATGACTTATCAGCGTATTTATAATAAAAGTAACCTAACACGAAACGATGGTTTTCCCATTTTCACAGCTTAACAACGTTAAATAATTTCAGTTTGCTGTTTCGTGCTTTTGCTTTCATGTTTCCACTTTTATTTTTTGTGCTTTGCTTAGTATGTAATATCGTATTTCCTGTATTTGTATGTACAGTTGGTCGAATATCTTCGAAAATTCGTTTCTTCAATATTTCTAAAATTTGGTTTCTTGATAGCAGTTCTCAACATGATTTATTCCGGATAACTGGAATATATCCAATATAAACTCATTAAACCCTTCGTCTTCTACACAACAAGATTTGACTGACTATATATATAAATACTTACAATATATATGTTGTCTCAGGTATTCCAGAGGGAATTGCTGCCAAATTATTTAAGATTAGCAAGTATATATTGTACAAATTCAAACCACTTACAACATTCTTAATGCCGAAAGACTTTCAAAGGTTTGGGGAATGATATCTGTAATTTGGTTTTTGTTCAAATACCTGGAATAATAAAAATATTCAGTTAATTATGTATATGTTAAAGTAAATAATCTTAAACAACATTTACACCGGATGGCTTTGTTTGAATATAATGTTAGAAGAAGATTAAGCTATTTATATTTCATGGAAAGAAATCTTAAATTATTTTGTTCAACAAAAATCACACAAATTCACGCAACGATTACACTGAAGATGATATTTTAAAAAATAATGGACTTTTTAAAGCTATTCAGTTGCCCATTTCTATGCTAAAATAAATAATTTAAAACAACATTTACATCGGATGGTTTTGCTTGAAAATAATGTTATAATCAGATTAAGTTATTTATATTTAGTGGTGACAAAGCTTAAATTACTTTGATGGACTTTTTAATCGTATTCGTCGTGTTTGGTGACATGATGTTACAACCGACTACATACAACAGGAACAAACAAACTATGCTCTACTACTTGTTGTTTATAACAATCTTTGTTCTTTCCTCATCTATGACTTATCAACATATTTATAATAAAAGTAACCCAACACGAAACGATGGTTTTCGCATTTTCGCAGCTTAGCAACGTTAAATAATTTCATTTTGCTGTTTCGTGCTTTCGCTTTTATGTTTCCAATTTTATTTTTTGCGCTTTAGTTTTGCATAGATTAAATGTGCCAACCCAAAAACACGTAGTAATCGCACCCGGCTTCCAAGGTAAACTTAATTTGGAGAAGAAAAGAGCTAATGTACTATCTTTCCTCCTGGCTAGGCACTGATGTCCACCTCATACAAATATATGAATAATTCGGCCAAAAAGACGTTAAATCTTAAATGTACAAATGCATATCCTTTTTAAAAAAAAAAAACTCTGGTTAGTATGTAATATAGTATTTTCTGTATTTGCATCTACAGTAGGTCGAATATCTTCGATAATTCGTTTCTTTAGATATTTCGAAAATTTGATTTGTTGATAGCAGTTCCCAACATGCTTATTCAGGATAACTCGAATATTTCCAATATAAAATCAACAAATCCTTCGTCTTACAATCTCTGTAACGTCTCGGGTATTCCAGAGGGATTTACTGCCAAATTTCTCATTGGAGGATTTATACGCCTTTAAACTAGTATATATTATAACAATTTGAACCACTTACAAATATACTAAGGCCGATAGCCCTTCAAAGGCCTGAGAACTGATATTGTTAATTTTGTTGTTGTTCAAAGACCTGGAAAAATAAAAAATATTCAGTTAATTATGTATATGTGAAAATATATAATCAGATGGCTTTGTGGGAAAATAATGTTAGAAGAAGATTAAGCTATTTATATTTCATGGAAAGAAACCTTAAATTATTTTGTTCAACAAAAATCACACAAATTCACGCAACGATTCCACTGAAGATAGTATTATAAAGATGAAGGACTTTTTAAAGCTATTCAGTTGCTTATTTCTATGACAAAATAAATAAGCTAAAACAACATTTACATCGGATGGTTTTGCTTGATAATAATGTTACAATCAGATTATTAAGTTATTTATATTTAGTGGAGACAAATCTTAAGTTATTTTGATGGACTTTTTAATCGTCTTCGTCGTGTTTGGTGACATGATGTTACAACATACTACATACAACAGGAACGAACAAACTATGCTCTACTACTTGTTGTTGATAACAATCTTTGTTCTTTCCTCATCTATGACTTATCAGCAGATTTATAATAAAAGTAACCCAACACGAAACGATGGTTTTCGCATTTTTGCAGCTGAACAACGTTAAATAATTTCATTTTGCTGTTTCGTGCTTTCGCTTTCATGTTTCCACTTTTATTTTTTCCGCTTTGATTAGTATGTAATATCGTATTTTCTGTGTTTGTATATACAGTCGGTGGAATATCTTCGATAATTCGTTTCTTCAATATTTCTAAAATTTGGTTTGTTGATAGCAGTTCTCAACATGATTTATTCCGGATAACTGGAATATATCCAATATAAACTCATTAAAGCCTTCGTCTTCTACACAGCAAGATTCGACCGACTATATATACAAATACTTACAATATATCTGGTGTCTCAGGTATTCCACAGGGATTTGCTGCCAAATTATTTAAGATTGTATAGGTGTTAAGCAAGTATATATAGTAGAAATTTTAAACCACTTACAAAGTTGTTAATGCCGAACTACCGTTAAAGGCTTGGGGACTGATATCCGTAATTTGGTTGCTGCTCAATTCCCTAGAAAAATAAAAATATTCAGTTAATTATGGTATATGCTAAAATAAATAATCTTAAACATCATTTACATCTGATGGTTTTGTTGGAAAATAATGCTAGAAGAAGATTAAGCTATTTATATTTCATGGAAAGAAATCTTAAATTATTTTGTTCAACAAAAATCACACAAATTCACGCAACGATTACACTGAAGATGATATTATAAAAATGATGGAATATTTAAAGCTATTCAGTTGCTTATTTCTATGCTAAAATAAATAATTTAAAACAACATTTACATCGGATGGTTTTGCATGAAAATAATGCTAGAATCAGATAAATTCATTTATCTTTTGTGGAGAGACTTTATTTTGTCAAACATAAATTCACGCAACAATTACACTGAACATGGCATTATAAAAATGATGGAGTTTTTAATGGACACCATATTGGTCGTGTTTGTTGATGTAATGTTACAACAGACTATATACAACAGGAAATACAACTGGGAAAAATCAGCAGATTTACAGAGTAACGTAACACGACAGGTGCTACAAGTGGAGCATGCGCTGCTCACCCAACCGTAAAAACCTCTCGTATTTTGTGGAGTTCGCGTTGTCCTTTCTTCAGATTTTTGTGTAGTTTTCATATTGGATTACTATCAACTATTTAAACTGGAAACGATAAAATGGATACCCGAGTTTTTAAGTCTAAGGCATGCAAAGTTGGGAACCGTTTGCAACATTTCTATTTAATATGATGTGTAATTTCAGCAAACTGAAACAAGCGTTAGATAAAACCGAAGGGGCAATCACTAATGAACAATCCAGAGAAACTGACAACGTAGGGTACATAAGACGAAGAAAAAACAAAGCAAAACCACAACACAACATGTGTTGGCCACCACTGTACGCAAACAAACATAAATAACCTAAATAAGACATGATCCTGTACAAATAACTGGAGGTAAAGACGAACCGAACATCGTTTACATACGGAAATCGCAACGAACATCACAACATCACAACATGGAACTCAATACGTAAAGACATATATTAGGACAACACAAAAAGCAAAAAGATGAGCATAAAGATCCGACGGTGAACTCAGGTGCTCGCGAACGGTAAACAGTTCTTGATTATTATAAGACACTCGCTGTGTTACTCATGTATAGATTCAAATCAAGTAACAAGTCTTGGCAGTGATAGAGGAAAGAAAATATCTACGTAAAAGTAAAAAATCCATTGTCATTTGAGATATGGATATTTCGTAAAGTCAAGCAATCTTGTGATGACGACCGTAGAATTTTTGTAGCGAAGTCGTCAACATAGGAGCCACGTAGCCTTGTTTGACTAGCTTTTGCGTCAGCAGCTGAGCTTTGTCCAGAAAAGGATGTAACACTTAACATGTGTTTAACGATCAACTGCCAACATTAATTTACAATAGACTAGGCACAATAGTAAATCACTCTTGAACAAAGCAAAAATTGCACTACTACTTCTCGACTTGCGCTTGCAGTCTCAAAAGACCGAATTTTCAAAGACCAGGAAATTGTTTTTCTTTTTTCTTTTGTTCGCTTGGCCATTACATTGTCTGTCCTTCAATTTATGGATTTGTGGTTTCCTATTACCTCTTTGGCACCAAACACTTGATTAAAGATCAACTGACACGAGGTATTTACAATATACTATGTACAATAGGAAATATGTCAAAGATGAGAATCGAAATCATTTATTCCATAGTTTTATTTCTCTGACATATAGAATATGCTTTGTCACTAAACAATCCTAGTTTTGATACCTGTAATATATTTCAGTGAGCTTAAGATTAATGTTTTTTGCTGCTCAATATTTGATTTCTGTGTGGTATTTTGTAGAAAATTGTTTGTCTTTTCCCCTTTTTATTTTAATCATACCATTGTCTTCGATTTATGGATGTATGGTTTCTCAATACCTCTTTGATATCTGCAGACTATTAAACTGAACGACAGATACTTTCGCAAATTTCAGATAATGTTTTGACTTCCATTTTCATATGGTAAATTTTCCTTTCTTGAGTATCAAAAGTCCTGTTTGATTTTTAAATTTCAATTGATATTCCAGAGACTGTTTATGTAAACGATTTCTTTAATCAGTAAAATAAAAGCGAGAATCCAACCCTCCCCTCTTGATAACTGGATATCCAGCGGCAAAGTACTCAATCCAGGTTACGAAAACCCTTTACTTAAGCCATCTTTTCAGGAATTCTATGGTCGACATCATGCGTTAGTGGATGAATTTGCAATCAACTGTTTACAAACATTTTGTTCCCCAATATGATCATTACATCTTTAAATTCGTAGTTGTTGGGTTTTCTTATTAGAACTTCTTTAAAAACATTATTAATGGGACGGGAGACGCTAATCGACCTGGTTTTACTCCAGAATTTATTGGAGTTTGAATTGTTGAAATTTTTGCACAATAGTTTTTGTACTACACTTGTTTTTATTTTGAATCCTTATGTTTCTTCAAATATAAGAGTGAAATATTTAGTAGTTGTGCAATTATTGAATGACGCTATATCTTACATGTATAAATGCAAATCCGTTTCAAAGTGTAAAAACTCTGGTTAATAAACAGTAACGAATTCTCTGTATTTGTATGTAAAGTCGTCCGCATATCGTTATATTGAAATCCGATAAATCGTTTCTTTAGATGTTTAGAAACATTGTTTTGTTGAAAGCAGATCTCAACATTATTTATTCTGGATAACTTGTATATTTATAATATAAAATCTTCAGACCCTTCGTCTTCTACACAACAGAATACTTACAATTTCTGTGTTGTCGCAGGTATTCCAGATGGAATTTCTTCCAGATTCTTATCATTGCAATTCACTGTGTTGCCGGTACAGCTGCAAGCACTGGGACAAGTGTAAGAAACACTTATACAGGAAAACAACATAACAACAAACAATGGCTTCATTACGTATATCTTTTTTTTCTGAAATGGTATTATAGCTCTAAGTAGAATTTATAAAATAGATTAATTTGGGCACATAGAACTAGCTTAATCCCGCAGCTTTTTATTCAAATCCTTGAATCAAGCCAGGAATGCGCGCATTCATTTGGCCTCTTTCTCCTTTTTTTTTTCTTTTCGAATTTTGAAACGGTTCCGCCACAATGGTATTTTTTTTGCTTTTCATTTTAATAACATATATGAACAAAAATCTATCATATCAACGATATAAGAAGCCATAGTGGTTGTGTTTGAGGCGCCATGTCATTTAAATAACAACATGTCCTGACACCTACTTATTTATATTGTATATGGGTTTCCATGTTCATATCTATATGGTGGAAAGAAAGTTTAACAATGATGGTCATCAATTCCACCAATATCAACAAAATGAGCAATCACTTCTCATCTTAACCGAATTCACTGAATACTAAGAAGACCACAACATATGACTTTGTAAATCTAGGTCTTGGTTTTGGACCGACACAAAAGTGTGGCAGAATTAAACCAGTTAATGGGATCCCAACCCTCCCCACTTGATAAGGGGATCTCCAACGGCAATAAATATATAACAAAAACTATAAACAAACCTGCGCATATTCACTTCCACTCAAAAAGACCACATTCTATTACAAACATGATTGACAATATTGACCTATACATTACAATAGCAGGTTCAATGAATGCTCGTAGTTGACTGGCGACTAGCTAGGAAGGTAGATTCGGTTGGCTAAAGATCATTATTCTTTTGGCAGCGAAAAGCATAGCTGATACTTCTAACATATTTAATGTCAATTATTGATCATGAACATCCAGAGAAATTAATGGTTTTCGAGAGAGAAAAGAATAAATAGGTCATCAAACTATTGAAAAAAAATAGTAATATAATAATAGGTGGACCTACTAGTTGTACTAGCAGATTGTCTATATTTTTATCAAAGTGAACCTGTATCAAATAGTGAGGTATAATTGTAAGCCTTTACGAATAAGATGCTTCAAGGGTTTTAAAAGATAAGATGTGTCAGATTTGACCTATTTAGCTTTGTTTATTACGTCGCCATAGAATACATTGATGGGAAATACCCTTTCTGATTAGATCTTTGCATGTGAAATTTTATTTATTTACAAGATTTGTATGACAGCTATACAATGTTTTGAAAGTTTTCAATAATTTATGTAAGCAGTATCCTTGGTGTAAACGTTTTTTTCAGTTATTACGAGATTATGGTCATTTAAGTAAGACATATTATTACAAATGCGTAGAAAATGAACTAAATGAGCAATGTGATGGAGGCAGTGGAACGTCACCATCCGAAAAAAGGAAAATGGACGACAGGAAAAGAACAATCGTCTCTTTTGTCGTAAACGCGTGTTAAAGTTACCTTGAAAAATGGGAATGTCTAAATCCAAAAACGGACATGAGTCGCTAGTAATGTTTGCCTTATTCAACGTAATTTCCTTGAAATGAATAAACCCAATCCCTCTTAAAGTAATAAAGTAATATATTATAAAGTGTATATTAACTGTGACCGGTGTGTTCTGATTACTACACGTGACAATTGGTCAATGATCTGTACGAATGAAGTCGTGACACACGAGTCAAAGCACCTCTTTGTAATTGTACGTTTTATATGTATGTTGTGTTAATATTATTTATTCTAACATGACGTCCTTCATTGGCTTTATAAATAATACAGTGATAAAACTCACGATATATTTTAATTCGCTCATGCGTATTGACGAACAAATTACAAACATAATTCCCTAGTGAATTTATGTATTCATACAGCTCTGTGGTGCATAACAAACATAAAAATGCCCGTATTGTTTTTACCTATA
>MJUT01034916.1:126573-163828 GCA_002080005.1 Gigantidas platifrons
AAAACTTTTAAGAATATACATGTTCAACACGAAACATAATTAATTTCGATAGTACTTTTACATGATTATTTGAAAATCACAGCTTTTGTTGATAAACAAATTGTTCAAATCGAACATCATTTAACTTGAAAATAATATTTTGAAAACAATGTAGTTTTATATGAAATATATACATGTAGAGGAATATGAAATTGTGGGATTGATGTAGGACTGCAGGGTATTAAACTGTAGCTAAGACCCTAATTAAAAGTAAATGATTTTTTGTTTACTCTATTTAAAAACATATAGCTGGGAATACTTCTGGAAGATTTAAAAAATTTTGGGATTCATTTCAATTTTTATTAAGAAGACAAAACTTGTAAAAAATTTAGTGAAAAAATAAAAAATGGCAAAGAATATCTTATGGTCATGGGCATATAGGGATTTAATCTATACTGGCCGAATAATGGTTATTAAAACATTAGCCCTCCCGTTTTTGGTGCAGATTACCACAGTACTATCAATTACTATTAATTTATGATCAGCTTGATAAACTTGAATGTATGTTAATGACCCATATCTTACTATCGGTCCTTAAAGGGGTAGTAATGATATAGCAGGGTAGCATTCACTTAGGACAATAATTAATTAATATAATCTCATATATAAAAGGGGGAGAATACCGTGATATGTCAGAGTGCAGCAAATAACAATTATTACTTCAGACTCACTACGTAAGACTGAGAGGGAAATATGATCATTTATATATTTATTCACATATACTATCTTACATTTCCCTTCGGGAATCATCTCAACTATTATTTTAAACAAAAGATTCTTGTCCCGTCGAGTAGTCTGACGGCTGTTTTAAGACAATTGCTGCCTGCGAAACAGTGGTTGACAGAAATTCGACGGCTTCTCTACTATCAATTTGTAGTGTAATGAAATGTTAATTTTCATTGATTATATATGTTAAGTTGAATAGAACTTGGGGAATAAAATGCCATTTTATAAGACTGACCAGTGATAAAATGCAAGGAATGGGCTTGGTGGAGCTGAGATAACCCCTCTCATGCGAAATGAAGGCTGGTTGATAGGGGAGGTGGTGAGAAAATTGCGACACAATCACTGCTTATAATATGAACGAAACAAGAAGACTGGATATCGTTCTTTAATCAGACATCTGCAAAAGTAATTAAATAAATGTCTCACGACCCCAAAGAGATATATAATTTTAGCTGTCTGTCGTTATCAGTACTGGCTACCAGAAGACATATATTCTCAACCGGAACGAAAAACAAAGACACAAGTAACTTTTATTCTGTTCGAATGGAAAACATCAGAATGATTCATTTATAGGACGTATGATTAAATACCCAACTTATTTACAATAACTAAGCATTTATAATCAGCTTAATTAACCTGAATGTATGTTAATGACCCATCTCTTATCAGCTGTCTTTAAAGGGATAGTAAGTGCCGGATTTGTGCATAAGCAGAGGGCCTCGTTGGCTTGGCGGCCTCATCTTCCTGCCTAAATAAAATTGCGATGGATTTTTGCTTACGTGGTGCAATTTTAAATTTGAAGGCGTTCTGTTTCGGAGCGATTCCAGACATAATGATAGAGTTGATAGCCTATTGGATTTTTTTGGCTTTGAAACAAATCGCCGCATTGGTCGCTAGCTTAGTGGTCGCTAGAAATTGGTCGCTAGCTTGAGCCTGGTCAATTGAGGAGCTACAAGTTCATTTTCATGCTCAAAGTGGTCATGAAATTCGTAATAATTGCTTCATTTATGGTGAGAGTATTTCCAATCAGAGAATTGAAGCCTTGTATTATTGGTGGAGGAAACAGGAATACCGAAGAAAGCCACAGATCATTCACAAGTCACTGACAAATATTTTTTTCAATTCATGTCCAATTTCGATTTTTTTCATCAACATTAGAAAAAATGTTTTTTCTCTGTAATGCCTAAGTAATTCCATAAGCTAAAACTTTTAAGAATATACATGTTCAACACGAAACATAATTAATTTCGATTGTACTTTTACATGATTATTTAAAAATCACTGATTTTGTTGATAAACAAATTGTTCAAATCGAACATCATTTAACTTGAAAATAATATTTTGAAAACAATGTAGTTTTATATGAAATATATACATGTAGAGGAATATGAAATTGTGGGATTTATGTAGGACTGCAGGGTATTAAACTGTAGCTAAGCCCCTAATTAAAAGTAAATGATTTTTTGTTTACTCTATTTAAAAACATTTAGCTGGGAATACTTCTGGAAGATTTAAAAATTTTGGGGATTCATTTCAATTTTTATTAAGAAGACAAAACTTTTAAAAATTTTAGTGAAAAAATAAAAAATGGTAAAGAATATCTTATGGTCATGGGCATATAGGGACTTAATCTATACTGGCCGACTAATGGTTATTAAAACATTAGCCCTCCCGTTTTTGGTGCAGATTACCCCAGTACTATCAATTACTATTATTTGATAATCAGCTTGATAAACCTGAATGTATGTTAATGACCCATCTCTTACTAGCGGTTCTTAAAGGGGTAGTAATGATATAGCAGGGAAGCATTCACTTAGGACAATAATTAATTAATCTAATCTCATATATAAAAGGGGGAAAATACCGTGATATGTCAGAGTGCAGCAAATAACAATTATTACTTCAGACTGACTACGTAAGACTGAGAGGGAAATATGATCATTTATATATTTATTCACATATACTATCTTACATTTCCCTTCGGGAATCATCTCAGCTATTTTTTGAAACAAAAGATTATTGTCCCGTCGAGTAGTCTGACGGCTGTTATAAGACAATTGCTGCCTGCGAAACAGTGGTTGACAGAAACTCGACGGCTTCTCTATTATCATTTTGTAGTGTAATGAAATGTTAGATTTCATTGATTATATATGTTAAGTTGAATAGAACTTGGGGAATAAAATGCCATTTTATAAGACTGACCATTGATAAAATGCAAGGAATGGGCTTGGTGGAGCTGAGATAACCCCTCTCATGCGAAATGCAGGCTGTTTGATAGGGGAGGTGGTGGGAAAATTGTTAACATGCGACACAATCACTGCTTATAATATGAACGAAACAAGAAGACTTGATATCGTTCTTTAATCAGACATCTGCAAAAGTAATTAAATAAATGTCTCACGACCCGAAAGAGATACAGAATTTTAGCTGTCTTTCGTTATCAGTACTGCCTACCAGAAGACATTCTCAACCGGAACGAAAAACAAAGACACAAGTAACTTTTATTCTGTTCGAATGGAAAACATCAGAATCATTCATTTATAGGACGTATGATTAAATACCCACCTTATTTACAATAACTAAGCATTTATAATCAGCTTAATTAACCTGAATGTATGTTAATGACCCATCTCTTATCAGCTGTCTTTAAAGGGATAGTAAGTGCCGGATTTACCATTGTGCTTCAAAGGTGTGCATAAGCAGAGGGCCTCGTTGGGATGGCGGCCTCATCTTCCTGCCTAAAAAAAATTGCGATGGATTTTTGTTTATGTGGTGCAATTTTAAATTTGAAGGCGTTCTGTTTCGGAGCGATTCCAGACATAATGATAGAATTGATAGCCTATTGGATTTTTTTGGTTTTGAAACATATCACCCCATTGGTCCCTAGCTTAGTGGTAGCTAGAAATTGGTCGCTAGCTTGAGCCTGGTCAATTGAGGAGCTACAAGTTCATTTTCATGCTCAAAGTGGTCATGAAATTCGTAATAAATGCTTCATTTATGGTGAGAGTATTTCCAATCAGAGAATTGAAGACTGGTTTTATTGGTGGAGGAAACCGGAATACCGAAGAAAGCCACAGACCATTCACAAGTCACTGACAAACATTTTTTTCAATTCATGTCCATTTTCGATTTTTTTCATCAAAATAAGAAAAAATGTTTTTTTCTCGGTAATGCCTAAGTAATTCCATAAGCTAAAACTTTTAAGAATATACATGTTCAACACGAAACATAATTAATTTCGATAGTACTTTTACATGATTATTTAAAAATCACAGCTTTTGTTGATAAACAAATTGTTCAAATCGAACATCATTTAACTTGAAAATAATATTTTGAAAACAATGTAGTTTTATATGAAATATATACATGTAGAGGAATATGAAATTGTGGGATTTATGTAGGACTGCAGGGTATTAAACTGTAGCTAAGACCCTAATTAAAAGTAAATGATTTTTTGTTTACTCTACTTAAAAACATTTAGCTGGGAATACTTCTGGAAGATTTAAAAAATTTGGGGATTCATTTAAATTTTTATTAAGAAGACAAAACTTTTAAAAATTTTAGTGAAAAAATAAAACATGGTAAAGAATATCTTAAGGTCATGGTTTTTAAAACATTAGCCCTCGCGCTTTTGGTGCAGATTACCTCAGTACTATCAATTACTATTAATTTATGATCAGCTTGATAAACCTGAATGTATGTTAATGACCCATCTCTTATTAGCGGTTCTTAAAGGGGTAGTAATGATATAGCAGGGTAGCATTCACTTAGGACAATAATTAATTAATCTAATCTCATATATATAAGGGGGGGGGATACGGTGATATGTCAGAGTGCAGCAAATAACAATTATTACTTCAGACTGACTACGTAAGACTGAGAGGGAAATATGATCATTTATATATTTATTCACATATACTATCTTACATTTCCCTTCGGGAATCATCTCAGCTATTTTTTGAAACAAAAGATTATTGTCCCGTCGAGTAGTCTGACGGCTGTTATAAGACAATTGCTGCCTGCGAAACAGTGGTTGACAGAAACTCGACGGCTTCTCTACTATCAATTTGTAGTGTAATGAAATGTTAGATTTCATTGATTATATATGTTAAGTTGAATAGAACTTGGGGAATAAAATGCCATTTTATAAGACTGACCAGTGATAAAATGCAAGGAATGGGCTTGGTGGAGCTGGGATAACCCCTCTTATGCGAAATGAAGGCTGGTTGATAGGGGAGGTGGTGGGAAAATTGTTAACATACGACACAATCACTGCTTATAATATGAACGAAACAAGAAGACAGGATATCGTTCTTTAATCAGACATCTGCAAAAGTAATTAAATAAATGTCTCACGACCCCAAGGAGATATATAATTTTAGCTGTCTGTCGTTATCAGTGCTGGCTACCAGAAGACATACATTCTCACCCGAAACGAAAAACAAAGACACAAGCAACTTTTATTCTGTTCGAATGGAAAACATCAGAATCATTCATTTATAGGACGTATGATTAAATACCCAACTTATTTACAATAACTAAGCATTTATAATCAGCTTAATTAACCTGAATGTATGTTAATGACCCATCTCTTATCAGCTGTCTTTAAAGGGATAGTAAGTGCCGGATTTGTGCATAAGCAGAGGGCCTCGTTGGCCTGGCGGCCTCATCTTCCTGCCTAAGAAAAATTGCGATGGATTTTTGCTTATGTGGTGCAATTTTAAATTTGAAGGCGTTCTGTTTCGGAGCGATTCCAGACATAATGATAGAGTTGATAGCCTATTGGATTTTTTTGGTTTTGAAACATATCGCCCCATTGGTCGCTAGCTTAGTGGTCACTAGAAATTGGTCGCTAGCTTGAGCATGGTCAATTGAGGAGCTACAAGTTCATTTTCATGCTCAAAGTGGTCATGAAATTCCTAATAATTGCTTCATTTATGGGGAGAGTATTTCCAATCAGAGAATTGAAGCCTTGTTTTATTGGTGGAGGAAACCGGAATACCGAAGAAAGCCACAGACCATTCACAAGTCACTGACAAACATTTTTTTCAATTCATGTCCAATTTCGATTTTTTTTTCATCAACATAAGAAAAAATGTTTTTTCTCTGTAATGCCTAAGTAATTCCATAAGCTAAAACTTCTAAGAATATACATGTTCAACACGAAACATAATTAATTTCGATAGTACTTTTACATGAATATTTAAATATCACTGCTTTTGTTGATAAACATATTGTTCAAATCGAACATCATTTAACTTGAAAATAATATTTTGAAAACAATGTAGTTATATATGAAATATATACATGTAGAGGAAAATGAAATTGTGGGATTTATGTAGGACTGCAGGGTATTAAACTGTAGCTTAGCCCCTAATTGAAAGTAAATGTTTTTTGTTTACACTATTTAAAAACATTTAGCTGGGAATACTTCTGGAAGATTTAAAAATTTTGGGGATTCAATTCAATTTTTATTAAGAAGACAAAACTTTTAAAAATTTTAGTGAAAAAATCAAAAATGAATAAGAATATCTTAAGGTCATGGGCATATAGGGACTTAATCTATACTGGCTGAATAATGGTTATTAAAACATTAGCCCTCTCGCTTTTGGTTCAGATTACCACAGTACTATCAAACCCTTCTGCTCAAGTTTTGACAGAAATATAAGACATTTTATATAAATTCTTATGGAATGGGAAGCCTGATTACAAAATTAAGAGAAATTTTATTATCAATAACTATGAAGAAGGGGGTTTCAATTGCCACATATTGAATCTTTCTGTATGGCACCAAAAATGTCCTGGCTTTACACACTTCTTGCTCCCATGAATATGTCCCCATGGACAATTTTACTTCTAAGTTAAAAAGAAAAATATGGGGGAGACAAGATATTATACTTAAAAAAAGGGGGATTTGGAAAGTATATCTGACAAGTTAAATCCGTTTTGGAGAGATATACTTCTTTATTTGTCAGAACTGTTGCAACCAAAAGATAAAAAAAAACAATATTGTTAACATCTTCAGTCATCCCATTTGGCTTAATTTTAATATTAAAAGATATGATAATTTTTTCTATTATTGACAAATATTGTTATAATGGTGTCTTTTTTTATTAATGATATTGTCGCTGAAGATAATCAGTTTTTTTTTTCACAATTGCAAAGCAAATATATGATAAGTATGGTATTGTGGGTGCAGTCCCGACGAGATGGAAAAAAAAACTTATTTCAGAGTATGACATTGTTGACAGATTAAAAAGTGAAACGCAAAATCATGCAAATAGTTTTATAATTTGTATTTAGTAAGCATAAAAGAAAGTCCTGTTCGGTCACAAAACAAATGGACTTAGGAGTACAAATAGATGATTTGGGGTATATTTATTCTTCCCCTTTTATGGCTGCAAGAAACACTAAACCTCAAAACTTTCAGTTCAAACTTTCCCATAGAATCACTGTCACACACTCTTTCCTTTTCAAGTGTGGCTTAAAAGAAACAGAACAATGTTTTTGAAAATGATGGTCTTGAACATGCGGTATATAAATGCACGTAATATTATATTGGGTATAATTAACCCTTTAGATCAAGATAACAATAATAATCAATTCATTTTGTTTATATAAATGCCGATGTTTGGGTGATAAACCCAGTATAAATGGTAGTCAATAATACCAGAAATATTATATAAAAATAGAAAAGACAACTAAAAATGTCATATCCTCTACACAAACAGAATATATATGTAAAACGTTTTTGCCATGTGAAACTGTCCTTGGTGATTGAATTTTCAGTGCAACTTGGGGGATTACCCAGCTACATCTCCGGCGAGCGTCATCTGAGCACTGGTCATTCATGGCATTTTATCACTGGCCAGTATTATAAAATGGCATTTTATCCCCCAAGTTCTATTCAGCTTAATATATATATATATTCTATGAAATTTAATATTTCATTACACTACAAATTGATAGTAGAGAACCCGTCGAGTTGCTGTCAACCCCTGTTTCGCAGGCAGCAATTGGCTTACAACAGCCGTCAGACTACTCGACGGGACAATAATTCGCACATTTAGCAGTTGTAATCGTCATGTTTCTGTCAACCATTGTTTCGCAGGCAACAATTGTCTTACAACAGCCATCACACCATTCGATGGGACACTAATCTTTTATTTCAAAAATAGCTGAGATGATTACCTAAGGGCAATGCAAGATAGTATAATGTGAATAAATATATAAATGATCATATTTCTCTTTCAGTCTTACGTAGTCAGTTTGAAGTAATAATTGATATTTGCTGCACTCCGACATAGCACGGTATTCTCCCCTTTTTACGTATGAGATTATATTTATTAATTCCTGTCTTAAGTGAATAGCATCACTACCCCCAGCGCCGGATTTAGGACATATGAGACCCTGTGTTAGCTAAGTTATGAGGCCTCTTACTTGGGCCCTGTAGAAAGTAGACCTGGTAGGCCTACACAGGCAGTCAGGCATACATGCTCCGGAAAATTAGGAATAGTTAAAATATTACGCTATATAAGGTCAGACATGTACACTGCGTCTTCAACAAACTAGAACATGGGCTTAACTTGGGTTGGCATTTTACCGAGGCAGAGGATCTTTGTTTGTTTTATTAAAATATTGACGTTTTGATAGTAGTTATTACCCTAATTTGGCAAATCAGCCACCCGTAGGTTTTTAAATTATAGTTATTTGTATATACGTCCATTGTGTATGTTATATTGAAGTGGGGAGACTTATGAGTGAGGTTAATGGCAATTATTTCAAGAACAATATTATGCGACCCATCTGAAGTAACCCTGCACAAATTTAGTAAATAGTTTTGCACCTGTCTGATCTGATGTGTTCTGTTTTATATTCACCAGTACCCTATTCAGTGTCAAATATTTATTTCTGTCTACCTTGACTAATGTAGTTTTGCATACCTGTAAATGTTGATAGGTACCCCCTTTTGAAATATTATTGTGCTTTGATCTAATACGACAAGAATGGTAATAACTCATAAGAAGAATGATGTATCTACCAATTTCCTTAAAGGTCCAACAAATAGGTAGGGAATGAAAATATAGCACAAAAGTATATTTACAGTATATAAGGGTAATAACAAAATTACCGAACTCCGAACAATCTTCCGAAGGGAATGTCAAAACTCGTAAGTATATAAACAGACAAAATCAGTCAACAACCGTAAAACTGGGAAAACTGTAATGACCCTGACTTGGTACAGGCATTTCCAAAGAAATGGTGGGTTGAATCAGATTTTACGGCACCAAAGCTCCCGCTTTCATTACGGTTCAAAGGTTCCGGCTGTCACAATAACAGTATTTATAACAAAACTGGAACAAAATAGGCAAAATAGTAATCAAGGCAGTACTAAATTCAGTGAGGAGGGTGGAACATCTATCGTGAACCATATCCATCAACATCCAAGAGTCCCCTGAAGTATTTTAACTACGAAAGTAAATGTCAAAAACACTCTTACGTCACACATTGACAACAAATATATTTGACATGTTGTTAACTTCCTTATCTTTATGCATTTTTACTTTATGAAAATCCATCGTTCACCATTGTCTCTGCAGAGACAGAATATGCTTCGACAAGATCTTGGTATCGGAATATAAACTTTTTAAGAGATCGAATAAGGCGATTTTTATAGCCCTGGTCCAGTAGCCTGTTTCTTTGATGAGGATGACCTTTCAAGAAATCAAAATAATTGCTACTGGCCCTTGAATAGCGAATTAATTGCGAGATGTAAACACCATATGCAGGAGAAACTGGTATATTGCTGCACATATTTGGAAAATTTATGATATTATAAGCAAGTAAGGACTGTGATTATTATTTCTCAGACCTCAACTGAAATTGCAATAATAGACTAACATAGCTGTAGCTTCCATTCACCCTTGTGTGTATGTTTGTAAACTGTTCGATAGATAGATCGTAGGAAAAATATAACTTCTAGTCAGCGATTTCATCCGACAGAGATTGATCATATAGTGGCCCTAATTCGAAGTGCATGCGATATCCACTACACCAAAGAGGATGCCTTGTAAATATATTTGTGCTATTTCTTGATATGCATAGCCATTAAAACATTGCTGAATAAAAGAACAAAACGACAAGCAATGATCCATAAAAGACTACACAAAAAATGGGGGAACAGGAACCCACTGAAAAATATGGGAGATATATGGTGCTCCAGAAGCGTAAAGAGTTCATGTTCCCTTAGTGGAACTGTCATGCGTGTCTTTTTAAAAATATTATAATATATACTAGTATAATAATTGAAACCAGCGTTACAATTATGCATACAGTGTCGCTCACCTTTCATTCTGCTTTGAGGAAACTTAATACAGAACCTTACATAGGTGCTTCCAACCAAATGTCGGTTCATTTTTGCAAAACAGTTTCAGAGAAGATTTTTAGAAATCTAAAACAAGAATTGCCTGTGGCAGCAATGTTTGTCAATATATCAAAACGAAATGAGTAATCTCTATGGTGGACCTTGCATAGATGCTTCCTACCAAGTTTCATATTATTTGGCCAAGCGGCATCAGAGGAAAAGCTGATTTAGAAATCGACCAACAAGAAACAATAATTGCCTATGACGGCCATGTTTGTAGACGGATCAAAAAGGAATGAGCAATTCACAGAGGACCTCCCATAGATGCTTCCTACCAAATTTCTGTCCGTTTGGCCAAGCTGTTTCAGAGTAGAAGATTTTTAGAAATCGACCAATCAGAAAAAAAGAATTGCCTGTGGCGGTCATGTTTGGTAATGGATCGGGACAAAATGAGCAATCTTCATAGAGGACCTCGCGTAGATGCATTCTAACACGTTTCGGGTTATTTGACAAAGCGGTTTCAGAGGAGAATAATTTTTAGAAATCAACCAATCAGAAACAAGAATGGACTCTGGCGGAAATGTTTGTTAACGGATCGGGACAAAATGAGCAATCGTAACAGAGAACTTTCCATAGATGCTTCCTATCAAGTTTCGTGTCATTTGGCCAAACGGTTTCAGAGGGAAAAATCTAAAAAACAAAATAGCAAATCAGAAACAGGAATGGCCTGTGGCGGCTATGTTTGTTAACGGATAGGGTCGGAATGAGCAATCTTTATAGAGGACCTTCCATAGATGCTTTCCACAAAACTTCGGATCATTTGGCTATGCGGTTTCAGAAGAAAATACTTTAGAAATCGACCAATCAGAAATTATAATTGCCTGTGGCGTCCATGTCTGTTAATGGATCCGGACGAAATTAGCACTCTTTATAGAGGACCGTCCATAGATTTTTCATACCAATGCAAGTTTCGGTTCATTCGGCCATGCGGTTTCAGAGGAAAACAAATCTAAAAATCAGTCAATCAGAAACAGGAGACGCTTTTTGCGGCCATGTTTATTAACGGGTCGAGACAAAATGAGCAATCTTTACAGAGGACCTTCCGTAGATGCTTCCTACCAAGTTTCGGTTCAGTTGGTCAGGCGGTTTCAGAGGAAATTTTTTTTTTAAATCGGTCAATCAGAAACAAGAATTGCTTGGGGCGGCCATGTTTGTTAATGCATCGGGACGAAATGAGCAATCTTTATAGAGGATGTTTCATAGATGTTTCCTACCAAGTTTCAGTTCATTTGGCTGAGGCGTTTTAGAGGAGAAGATTAAAATGTGAAAAGTTAACGAACGACGGACGCCAAGTGATAGCAAAAGCTTACTTTGCCTTTGGCAAGGTGAGCTAAAAATATTACAACAAATAAATAATTGAAGCAAAAGTTAAGGCTATAGATAAAAAACATTGAAATAAATGTAATAATTGAAACCAGCCTTACAGTTATAGATAAAAAAAATATTACAAAAAATATAATAATTGAAACAAACGTTAAAGTTATTGATACAAATATTACAATGAATATAATAATTGAAACCAGTGTTACAGTTATAGATAAAAAAAAATATTACAATGAATATAATAATTGAAAACAGCGTTACAGCTATACAGCGTATAGATAAAAAAATATACTACAATAAATGTAATATTTGAGACCAGCATTACAGCTATTGATAATAAATATAACAATTTAACGAAGCCTTATACTTATAAACCATCTATATATCGAACCTATATTAGCCCTCATTCAAAGTGAATACGATATCCACTACACCAAAGTAAATATATGTGTGCTATTTCTTGATTTTTATAACTATTTAAAAAAAAGTCTTTCGTGCAACATTCTTTGAAAGTGTTTGATCTTTCATGTGAATAAAAGTCAAAAGTTGAAAAAGAAATGGAGATTTACACGGTTAAATAATGTTTTGTTAAATAAATAAATATTTTAAAATCCTATAAATATGTTAATAAAATGAAAAACAAGAATATATACAATATTGAATAAATAACAATACCTTTTTTATATATGTACACTACAGGTCGACCTGAGTCTGAAGCGATCACCTTGTTAGTCATGTGCTGCGTGCATTCTTGGACGATTCTGAGACAAGAATTGCACAACGCCATTGGTTGTCACAGACACAAAATTACATATATAATCGTTGTAGTGGACCCACCTCCCCTTTCCTCCCATACATAATCATTAATACTAAGTTAAAAATCATCTGGACTTGCTGTTTACTTTCAGAGAACATTATTTGTTTCTGTTATTGACTAATCAGAAAATTGGATTGTCTCTCGTTTGAGCGATCACAATGGGGTTATTTGTATAAAGGACTTTCCTAACACCATTCATGCAGTTTGGTTCCTATTGGCCCAGTAGTCTCAGTTAGAAATTATTGAAGTTGGTCAATCAGAAACAGGAATTGCCTGTGCCAGCAATGTTTTACACTACATCAAAACAAAATGATGCACTTTTGTAGAAAGCCTTTCATACATAATTACTACAATGATTGGTTAGAATTCTCTAAATGGTTTCACAAAAGATTATAAATATGTGAAATGGTAGCGACTGACGACAGACAACAGACGATAGACGGATGCACAGTGATATTAATAGCCCATATGACACTGAGTCGTGTGAGTTAGCATTTGTTTTTCTTATGAACATAGTGCTTCTGCAAAACAAACAAAGTACTTCAATGTCTGGCGTATCTGATATTTGCGGTATATAATTCGACATCAACTGAACGAATTAAAACTTTATATACAACGAATGACACTTTCTGTGAAACATAAGGACTTTGCCTATCACTGAAGGTAAGTTTATCAACTCTCCGTTTATATTGTGCTTGGAACAACACTTTTCCTGAAATAAAAACAGTATTATACAAATATTTCTTTCTTTCTGAGAAGATAAATGTAAGGAAAGGTGTAATCAGAAGTCATATATGAAAGATAACTATGGACAAAGAAAAAAATAGCATGGTCTCTAACGAAGACAATGTCTAGATGTGCATGATTAATTTATATTAAATCTGTTGGCAGTATCCGTTATTATTTGTTTGATTTCTTTGCCAGTAGTCAGTTAGCTATGAGCATTCAGTGACCCTGCTCGGTAAGTGACTGTGTTCATGTTTGTTATAGTTTGTGATCTTTTTGATTGAATGGGAATCTGCCTACTTTTTGCATTGGCTGCTAATGTTTGTATTGTCGTTGTACTACCAGTTATCAAGATGAGGCGAGTTACGATCCCATTAACTGGTTTAATCCGGCCATAAATTATTGTCGCGCCTGTACCAAGCCAGTATCTGGATTTCCAACACCATATGTCGAGGTCTGTGTCTATTCAATGGTCAGTGGTTCAGATGCCAGTTGGCTGTTAGCTTTGACGTGGCATTGTTGACCATTACTGTTTAAACTTAGGTGGTCCGGAATTCTTCTCTATTGGTGTCAGTCAGTCGTATAGCTTGTCTAATCAAAACACCTTTCGCCTATTGTGTTTAAATAGTTGTTTATAAAGTGGGAAATCGCCTATCGGTAAAATCTACTGGGCAGATGATGATAATAATATACCAGCAGAGGTATCAACCCAGTGATAACAATAAAAACGTAGACGTCTAATTTAGTCGGCACGACGTGTTTCTGGAATGACCTGCATCGGGTACATTCATAATCAAAAGATTAGAATGTCGAATACCGGTGAGTCTTTGGTATCAGGTAAGACAAATCACATGAGCATCATAGCTATCATCACAACATCACCTAACGTGACATATACCTCATGGAGATACACCTTGATTTTAACCAATCACATTACTTAGGAACTGGAAATTTCAAGTATATATATATATATATATGTACATGTATATAAAAAATATCAGTGCCGAAGTATTGACTACTGGGAGGATGATATCATCAAGAGCTAATAGTCCACGGGCAGAGGTATCGACCCATTGATAATATAAATCAAAATTAGAGTGAAACGACACGTTTCTGGAATGATTTTCAGCAGGTACACCCATGGTCAAAAGATAGGAAATACCAATGATTTAAGTCTTAGGGACCAAAGAGAATGGTGATAGGTTAATGTTGGTATTAAAATTATCTGTTCATTGATATTTATAAATAATAGTTTTCTATTAAAAGGGTCAATAGTCTTGTAGCAGTCAATATGTTTCGTGAATTACTGCGATGTTCGGTAACTCGTGATTTACTTACGATATTCGGACTCCAAGTGTAGTTATACTATACATAATAGACTCACCTGTTTTGAAGGGAGCAAGTATAAGCTACACAAACACTTATCCCGGCAACAACAGCTAAAGCACCGACACTACCTACTACGATTAATACTAAATTTTCTGTGGTGATCGATGGCGAATCTACAAATATACATCATAAGCAATGGACGTATAAACAAATAACTAAATAACTATAATAATTATACATCATAAGCAATGGGACCACATCGGTGTTGTAATGGTTAACGCGCTCGCCTCATGTGCGGTAGATCATGGGTTCGAGCCTCGGTCGGATCAAACCAAAGACTACAAAATTGGTATTTGTCGCTTCTGCTCCAAGCACGCAACATTAAATTAAGGAGAAAAAATCAATGACTCGTTGGCTCGGAATCAGGATATTGACTTCGAGTCTGTCTGCGGCTGTTGTTTCAGTGGGATAACACTATAAAATCCAACTAAAACTGTTGGTCTGATACAAAGCGGGCTTCATCATCATCGCATTGAAATTAATTTACTCTCACCATGATATAGCTGAATGATTGCTGAGTTGGCGTTAAACAACAATTGCTTACTCACTCATAAGCAAAAGCCGTATAAGCTAATGACTAAATAATTATAATGATTGTGATCGAAACCCGTTGTTTTCTATCTCGAAAGCATATACTACGTAAGTAAGAATTAACCTAATACTCGAAATAAAATAGTATGCATATACTATGGTTAATATAGACAAAACCGTATATAAAGACGCACATCCGTTTTAAAGATCGAGGCAGACATCATAACTAGTATCGTAGCGTGGAACGAGCTGCAATATTAGTGATAATGTATGTGGAAACCTTCAACTCGGACGTTATTGTTTTTGTCGGTCACGTTATAATGTGCTTGACGCCACATTGACTGATAAGTACCCACTACATACATAGTGTGTTGGTACACTAATTTGTGTCTGAGTATCACTATGAGTTTTGATGCGGTTAGATTACGCAACAGGCACGACCTGATATAAAACATTATACAGAAAACTCATGTATACGGTCAACTCAGGTGCTCGTTAAGGATACGTAGTTCCTGTTTTCTTATAGGACACTCGCAGTGTTACTCATGTATATGGTCAACTCAGGTGCTCGTGAAGGGTACGCAGTTCCTGCTTTCTTATAGGACACTCGCAGTGTTACTCACGTATACAGTCAACTCAGGAGCACGTGAAGGATACGCAGTTCCTGTTTTCTTATAGGACACTCGTCCTGTTACTCATGTATACAGTCAAATCTGATAAAAGTATTGGCAGTGATAAAGGAATAAAACACCTATGTAAAAAGTAAAATCCATTCAAACTAACGCAACGTAGCTTTGCTTGAATACCTTTTGCGTCAGTAGCTTAGCTCGGTCCATAGAACAACGTATGACGTAAATTGCATACGCTGGTGATGCTGGAATACTGCTACTGATGAAGGGGAAGTTGCCTATTGGAAATGTGAAGGCACCTCGTTTGTCGTAGAGCTTTGTTTTTGATCTTCCTCCGCAATTAACATTTTTAATCTTCCTCCGTAATTAACGTCTTTAGCTCGTAATTAATTTTTTCAATCTTCCTCCGTAATTAACGTTTTTAATTTTCCTCCGAAATTAACGTTTTTAATTTTCCTCCGTAATTAACGTTTTTAATCTTCCTCCGTAATTAACGTTTTTAATCTTCATCGGTAATTATCGTTTTTAATATTCTTCCGTAATTAACGTTTTCAATCTTCCTCCGTAGTTAACGTTTTTATTTTTCCTCCGTAATTACGTTTTTAATTTTACTCTGTAATTCATTATTTCAATATGAATGCAGACATATGTTTCTGACAAATTTCTGTAGTTCATATTTTGCAACAAAACTGACGGAAATTGAAAAAATAATATATGAAGTAAAACATTTATTCTTTTAACAGATATAAATGAGGAATAGCAATACAGATCTAGTTTCTGTGTTGTGAAGCAGGAGGTGTGTGCGTGTGACAAATTAAATACAAATAGTTAATTTCTCAGAGAACTCTAGTTTTCTCCAACAATAAACATGGCCGCAAAGATATAATTGAAATATTGTTGACAGTGCTGTAGAACATGCATTGTCAATAATCATAATTACCCTCAGCGGAATCCCTATTATTGGTACTGTTGTCAACCAGTGTCGTCAGGCCATCTGTAGTTGGCATGGCACCTGCAATCAAGACAAACGTTAATCAAACTTACCATATGCAACTACTGTGAAGAATTGTTAAACTATTTCAATAGGTAATATATTTATGAAAAAGGAAATAATTATATTCAAAATATATGACCCCAAGGTATGCATAATGTAATCTTATGCAGAAGTATAGTACGCGTCCTCTTGTAGCTACAGTATATTGGTTGTAGAAATAATCGATTTCCGGTTGAGACGGTAAGGGAGCGTAATGCTCTATGACACGTGCCTATCATGACATTGGTGACAATTGTCATAATTAATTACTTTTTTTCAAAATGATTAGAAAAAACTTTCAGGATAATGTATTTAAACTATGAATAGTTTAAACATTCAGGGATATTTTTTAAAGAAAATTGTAATAGAGGTGAGATAATGCAGATTGAATTAATAAAATCGTAGATATCTAATTTAGTGCAGGAACACGGTCTTCATTGTTCATATACTAACTAGTAAGAACGTATGTAAATAGATATGAGAGACTATCCAACATTACACGAAGACAGAAAATAAAGTAAATGAACAGCTTTTAGTAAGAAATGATATGGATGTAAATGAACATGAAAGACTATCCAACATTACACGAAGACAGAAAATAAAGTAAAGGAACAGCTTTTAGTAAGAAATGATATGGATATAAATGAACATGAGAGATTATCCAACATTACAATAAGACAGAAAATAAAGTACAGGAACAACTTTTAGTAAGAAATGATATAGATGTAAATGAACATGAGAGATTATCCAACATTACACGAAGACAGAAATTAAAGTAAAGGAACAACTTTTAGTAAGAAATGATATGGATGTAAATGAACATGAGAGACTATCCAACATTACAATAAGACAGAAAATAAAGTACTGGAACAACATTTAGTAAGAAATGATATAGATGTAAATGAACATGAGATACTATCCAACATTACACGCAGACAGAAAATAAAGTAAAGGAACAACTTTTAGTTAGAAATGATATGGATGTAAAGAGAGACTATCCAACATTACACGCAGACAGAAAATAAAGTAAAGGGACACCTTTTAGTAAGAAATGATATGGATGTAAATGAACATGAGAGACTATCCAACATTACACGAAGACAGAAATTAAAGTAAAGGAACAACTTTTAGTAAGAAATGATATGGATGTAAATGAACATGAGAGACTATCCAACACTACACGAAGACAGAAAATAAAGTACAGGAAGAACTTTTAGTCAGAAATGATATGGATGTAAATGAATATGAGAGATTATTCAAAATTGCACACAATCTAAGAAAGGAACAGTGTTTTAATTGCTCATCTTCATTTCACAGTCACAGAAGGGTGTTCAACAATGAGCATACAATGAATGGGAAATGTTCACTTGCATGCAGTTCAGAGGTACTAATTACTTCCTTAAGTAAGCTATAGATCTGGGCATCATTGTCGTTTGGGTTCTATTTGGTCATGAAACTTCATTTTGCAGATGGATGTGCGGTTATCAACAAGACACCCCAACGGGAGAAGTAATCGTACAGATATCGACATGCGTTGAGACTAATATCACATTAAAAAGTTACCAATATGGACAAAAACCAACCACAGTGCTCCCATCAGATACATACTGAGAAAATTAGACAGCTTAAAGTTGGTTTACTTGTTGGATGGATTGTATTAAAAGGGTAGATATCTAATTTAGTGCGGACGACACATTTCTAGAATAACTTTCATAAAGTACGCTCGACGCCAAACTATTTGAAAGTCAAATGTATATTGGTCAAAAATAAAAACGTAGATAGCAAATTTAGTATGCACGACGCATTTCTGTAATAACCTTCACGTCCTTCAACAGGTACGATCAAAGCCAAACTATCTGAAAGACAGATTTATATTTGTCAAAAATAAAAACGTAGATATCAAAAATATCAAATAACATTCATTAGGTACGCTCAAAATCGAAAGATTGTAAAGCCAAATGTCTAAGTGTGTACGATGCGCTTCAGGAATAACCGCCATGAGGTACGTCAACGTATGTCATCAATATATAATATATGTATATATAACATCTATCGATCTATTATAGCTACACTTCTATGTTGTATTTATATTACATATTCATGAAAAAGCTATTGTTTATGCGAATAAAGTATCCTTCCTCTTCATTTATTGAGATTTAAATTTTTCATCTATTCATGTTCTCACCAGTCTGTCATTTCTGTAAATTTCACGACAGTCCAATTATATTTGGTTCTACTTCTTTCACAATATTTACCTGTGCAGTTTTGAAAATCATGGTCGACAACATAGGTGTTGGTGCCATTGCATTTTGCGTTAACATTTTCAAGGTGTGTTTGATTATTCAGGAACACTTTCAACGCTTCAAGATCACAAGAAGAACAGTCCAACGGGTTATTATCTAATTTCCTGTTAAAAAGAAGAAAAACGATGACACAAATGATTACTTCCTATCAATTTCAATGGCAAACTCTCATCCCTTCAGGGGGTTCGTGCTACTCGATCTTTAGTTTTATGTGTGATGTTTTGTAAATCGTTGTTTGTCCTTTTGTCCTTTTTCTTTATTGTTGTTGCTCTCTGTCCTTTTTCGATTTATGGATTCTGATTACCCCTTGGTATCTTCAAACTCTTCTTGATCATATTAGATAAATTAATATTCAACATTTACAAAATATCTATTATATCAATAGCACTGAAAGACGTCTTTTTGCTACAAGTTTCTTTGGATTATTTTATTGTTTATTATGTACCAGAAAAAACACTTAGCAATCGCATCCGGTTTTCAAAGTAAAATGAACTTGAAAAATATAGCTAATATGGGTTCCTTCCTAGTCACTGAAGTCCCTCTCAAAGAAATATATGAATAAGTGGGCTACAAAGAACAACAAATCTGTTGTGGATGCATATTCCAGCATTTTGACAAGTACACATATATTTATTTTAATAATAACATTGGTATAAAAATTTGACCATGCTTCAAATATAAGAGACAACTATTTACTTATTGTGCAACTGTTGTTAAATGTATAAATGCATATCCGTTTTAAAGTGTCAAAACTCTGATTAATATGTGGTTTGTATTTTCTGTATTTGTAAGTACAGTTGAATCTCTTTATCTTGAACTCCGATAATTCGTTTCTTTAAATATTTCTAAAATTTGGTTTGTTTATAGCAGATCTTAACATGATTTATTCCGGATAATTGGAATATATCCAATATAAATTCATTAAACCCTTCGTCTTCTACACAACACGAATCGACCGACTATATATATAAATACTCACCATATATCTGTTGTCTCAGGTATTCCAGAAGGAATTGCTGCCAAATTATTTAAGAATGTATTGCCTTTAAGCAAGTATATATTGTAGAAATTTAAACCACTTACAAATTTTGTAATGCCAATAGACCGTCAAAGGCTTGAGGACTGATAATTCGTTTCTTTAGATATTTCGAAAATTTGATTTCTTGATAACAGTTCCTAACATTAGTTATTCCGGATAATTCGAATATTTCCAATATAAAATCAACAAATCCTTCGTCTTACAATCTCTGTAATGTCTCCGTTATTCTATGGGGAATTGCTGCCACATTTGTCATTGGAGGTTTTATAAACCTTTAAGCTAGTATATATTGTAGAAATTTAAACCACTTACAAAGTTGTTAATGCCGATAGATCTTCAAAGATTTGAGGACTGATATTGGTAATTTGGTTGTTGTGCAACTCCCTAGAAAAAAAATATTCAGTTAATTATGTATATGCTAAAATAAATAATCTTAAGCAACATATACATTGGATGCCTTTGTTGGAAAATATTGTTAGAAGAATATAAATCTATTTATTTTTCATGGAAAGAAATCTTAAATTATTTTGTTCAACAAAAATCACACATATTCACACAACGATTACACTAAAGATGATCTTATAAAAATTATGGAATTTTAAAGCTATTCAGTTGTTTATTTCTATGCTAAAATAACTATTTAAAACAACATTTACATCAGATGGTTATGCTTGAAAATAATGTTACAATTCAGATTAAGTTATTTATATTAAGTGGAGACAAAGCTTAAATTATATGATATCAATAGCACTGAAAGACGTCTTTTTGGAAAGATACGTGTTGTTTTACCTAGTTTTCTTTCTGTTTGTTTATTTCAGTGGTCGTCATGTAATATTGGTATAATTTACTCTAAAATCTGATCTGCCGGGGACATTCTACGTTGGTCCGTTGGCAAAGTGAGTGTCAACATTTAAGAAATTCATCTATAATTTATTATTTTGCTATCATTGTCCCTTTAACATAAGAAAATGATAACAATTGATTTTTTTTTCAAACCGGAAGTTAATAAAGTCCAATAAAACCATATATTATCAGAATCAGGAGAAAATGAACCATCAAATGAGTTGTTTTTCCGGTCCTAAAGTAGTATTACTAAGAAACTGGAAGTGTGACAGTCATATATTTCTGGAATCAGGACAACGTCACATAGATCAATAGCAAATTCAAAAGGCAATGTATAACCGGGTATTCTTGGAATCACGAGATCAAATACGATCAAATTCAAGATCAAGTCTTGGGAAAAACATTTCAAATTATTTGGCCTTAAAATGTTTCCGCTTTCAGAGTAACTGAGGGAAGTTATTCCAGAGACACGTCGGAAACACTAAATTTGATATTTACGTTTTCAGTTACTATCGATTTCTTTTCTGGTAAACAATTAGTCCCTTAGGGTTTAATCCGCCAGGTAGCCATTGCTTCGATACTGACGTGGTTATTAAATATGGATTTACCCAAATGTACAATTACTGAATAATGTCAACATGATCAACATTTATGTTCTCCTCCCTCAGGTATATGTTAGCCAATCTTCCTATCCTGTTTTCTTGAACCCAAAATTTTTTAAATTATTTGGCTTTCAAGCATTTTTCTTTCAGCCTACCTGGTGAAGGTTATTCCAGAAACGTTGTCGTGGGGACTAAATTTGATATCTACATTGTCATTGGTCTAGCACATTGAAGACTCTTCTATTGTTGTTGTGTTTGGTTTATCACGTTTTGATTGTGTTGAATTTACAACCATTGGGTACTATTACTGTGTGATTAGCAGAGCGAATACACATTTTGCGTGTCTTTACGTTCTAAATTCAGCATTGTGATGTCCGTTACGATTTTCGCATAAAACATGTTCGCATCGACTATACCACCAATTGTTTGTATGAGGGATCATGTTTTATTTACATTATTTGTGTTAAATTTCGCATAGTGGTTTCCAACATATTATGTGGTGTTTTTGTTTTGTTTTTCGTCGTCTCGTGTACCCTATGCTACCAGTTTCTTTGGATTATCCATCTCTGATTGCCCCTTCTGTATTCTTTATTGCTTATTAAGTACCAAAAAATAAATAAACAAACAAACACGTAACAATCGCATCTGGTTTTCAAAGTTAAATGAACTTGAAAAATATAGCTAATTTGGTTTCTTTCCTCGTGTCTAGCCACCGAAGTCCCTCTCAAAGAAATATATCAATAAGTCGGCCACAAAGCACAACAAATTTCTTGTGGATACATATTCCAGCATTTTGACAAGTGCACATATATTTTTTTAATAATAACACTGGAATACAAATTTGATCATGCTTCAAATATAAGAGACAACTATTAAGTGGTTGTGCAACTATTTTTAAATGCATAAATGCATATCCGTTTTAAAGTGACACAACTCTGGTTAGTATGTAGTATAGTATTTTGTGTATTTGTATATACAGTTGAATCTCTTTATCTTGAACTCCGATAATTCGTTTCTTCCAATATTTCTAAAATTTGGTTTCTGATGGCAGTTCTCAACATTATTTATTCCGGATAACTGGAATATATCTAACATAAACTCATTACAAATCCTTCGTCTTCTACACAACAAGAATCGACCGACTATATATATCAATACATAAATTATATCTGTTTTCTCAGGTATTCCACAAGGAATTGCCGCCAAATTATTTAAGATTGAATAGCCTTTAAGGAAATAAATATTGTAGAAAATCAAACCACTTACAAATATGTTAATGCCGAAAGACCTTCAAAGGCTTGGGGACTGATATCCGTAATTTGGATGCTGCTCAAAGACCGAGAAAAATAAAAATATTCAGTTAATTATGTATATGCTAAAATAAATTGTACGATGTTGCATTTATTTGACGACCTATGATTGGATAAAATCATTCCTGAAAATAACGATTGATACAGAGCCATATATGAAAATCTAGAGAATAAAATCAATACGCGTTACTAGCCGGTGGAAAATTCCATTCCTAAAAATAACGATGGAGACGATAGATAAACGTGTAGCTACGAAACGATGCAGACGGAAAATTACAGAAGGTCAGTGGGTGGTGCTTATTTTTTTCTAGTGACCATTACGTCTTTGGTCTTAGAACTTCCAACAAAGTCCGTCAACCATAGTTCTTGGAAAAAACTTAGTTACTGTTTCAGCAACAACGTACAAAAAATGTTCTAAGCTCCCGTGACCGACTATGATTATTTAGACGGTAAGTAAAAAGGCTGAAGGGTTCGCGTTTAAGTGCTCACCCTTCAACAATTTACTGACCGTCTAAATAATCATAGTTGGTCACTAGGGAGCTTAGAACTTATATAATCTTAAACAACATTTACATCCGATGGTTTTGTTGGAAGATAATGTTAGACGAAGATTAAGCTATTTATATTTCATGGAAAGAAACCTTAAATTATTTTGTTCAACAAAAATCTCACAATTTCACGCAACGATTACACTGGAGATGATATTATAAAAATGATGGATTTTGTAAAGCTATTCAGTTGCTTATTTCTATGCTAAAATGAATAATTTAAAACCACATTTACATCGGATGGTTCTGCTTGAAAATAATGTTACAAGTAGATTAAGTTATTTATATTTAGTGGAGACAAAGCTTAAATTATTTTGATGGACTTTTTAATCGACACGATATTCGTCGTGTTTGCTGACATGATGTTACAACAGACTACATACAACAGGAACAAACAAACTATGTTCTACTACTTGTTGTTTATAACAATATTTGTTCTTTCCTCATCTATGACTTATCAGCATATTTATAAATATTGGTTACTGTAGCGCAGAGACAAATGTCCCCCAAACGAACAATGCAAGTACTAGTGGTATGAATGAAGAATAGTGTGAGAACATAGCAAGAAATAATTAGAGCTCAGTTTTTGACTCTATCATGACTCTATCTCGAAAGGTTGTTATTCACATTTTTGTTAAATTGAGTGTTTTTGCGGTTTCCATGGCAACGGCAGGCATTTTGAATTATCCATGCCTCAAAGCCATTTATACACATGCCATACAACATTTGCATTACGTTTCATCCAATTCCTAACACTTTAAATTTTTCACGTTTCTTTGTGGCAACGCTGGACATTCTGAAATTTCTAAGCCTCAAAATTATTTGTACACATGTCGCACAAAATTTCTGGAAAGTTTTATCCAATTCCGAGCAGTTTAAATTTTTCCTGTTTTTTTGTGGTTTCCATGGCAACGTTGGCCATTTTGAAAATTCCGAAAGTAGTCTGCATATCTACTCATAGTGCTTAACATTCCTGTGAAGTTTCATTGATTTCTGTTCAGTAGTCGCCGAGAAATGTGTCGGACAAACTTTTGGCGGAAGAAAGAAAGAAGAAGAAGAATAATAATAAGAAACGGAGCAAACACAATATGTCTCCCCAACTTCGTTTGGGGGACATAATAAAAGTAACCTAACACGAAACGATGGTTTTCGCATTTTCGCAGATTAACAACGTTAAATAATTTCATTTTGCTGTTTCGTGCTTTCGCTTTCATGTTTCCACTTTTATTTTTTGCGCTTTGGTTAGTATGTGATATCGTATTTTCTGTCTTTGTATGTACAGTCGGTCGAATATTTTCGATATTCGTTTCTTCAATATTTCTAAAATTTGGTTTGTTGATAGCAGTTTTCAACATAATTTATTCCGGATAACTGGAATATATCCAATATAAACTCATTAAACCCTTCGTCTTCCACACAACAAGAATCGACCGACTATATATATAAATACTTACAATATATCGGTTGTCTCAGGTATTCTAGAGGGAATTGCTGCCAAATTATTTAAGATTGCATAGCCTTTTAGCAAGTATATATTGTAGAAATTCAAACCACTTACAAATATTTTAATGCCGAAAGACTTTCAAAGGTTTAGGGAATGATATCTGTAATTTGGTTGCTGAACAACTGCCTGGGAAAATAACAATATTCAGTTAATTCTGTATATGCTAAAATAAATAATCTTAAACAACATTTACATATGATGGTTTTGTTGGAAAATAAGGTTGGAAGAAGCTTATGCTATCTATATTTCATGGAAAGAAACATTTAATTATTTTGTTCAACAAAAATCTCACAATTTCACGCAACGATTACACTGGAGATGATATTATAAAAATGATGGAATTTTTAAAGCTATTCAGTTGCTTATTTCTATACTAAAATGAATAATGTAAAACAACATTTACATCGGATGGTTTTGCTTGAAAATAATGTTACAAGCAGATTAAATTATTTATATTTAGTGGAGACAAAGCTTAAATTACTTTGATGGACTTTTTAATCGACACGATATTCGTCGTGTTTGGTGACATGATGCTACAACAGACTACATACAACAGGAACAAACAAACTATGTTCTACTACTTGTTGTTTATAACAATATTTGTTCTTTCCTCGTCTATGACTTATCAGCATATTAATAAATATTGGTTACTGTAACGCAGAGACAAATGTCCCCCAAACGAACATTACAAGTACTAGTGGTATGAATGAAGAATAGTGTGAGAACATAGCAAAAGAAATAATTAGAGCTCAGTTTTTGACTCTATCATGACTCTATCTCGAAAGGTTGTTATTCACATTTGTGTTAAATTGAGTGTTTTTGCGGTTTCCATGGCAACGGCAGGCATTTTGAAATTTCATCCAATTCCGAGCACTTTAAATTTTTCACGCTTTGCGTGGTTTCCGTGACAACGGCGCCATTTTGAAATGTCTAAGCCACAAAAGGTTTTTATTCACCTTTGTGTTAAATTGAGTGTTTTTGTGGTTTCCATGGCAACGGCAGGCATTATGAAATTTCCATGCCTCAAAACCATTTATGCACATGCCATTCAACATTTGTATTACGTTTCATCCAATTCCTAGCACTTTAAATTTTTCACGTTTCTTTGTGGCAACGCTGGACATTCGGAAATTTCTAAGCCTCAAAATTATTTGCACGCATGTCGGACAAAATTTCTGGAGAGTTTCATCCAATTCTGAGCAGTTTAAATTTTTCGTGTTTTTTGTGGTTTCCATGGCAAGGCAACGGTGGCCATTTTGAAAATTCCGAAAGTAGTCTGCACATCTGCTCATAGTGCTTAACATTTCTGTGAAGTTTCATTGATTTCCGTTCAGTAGTCGCCGAGAAATGTGTCGGACAAATGTTTGGCGGAAGAAAGAAAGAAGAAGAAGAATAATAATAAGAATAATAATAAGAAACGGAGCAAACACAATATGTCTCCCCAACTTCGTTTGGGGGACATAATAAAAGTAACCTAACACGAAGCGATGGTTTTCGCATTTTCGCAGCTTAACAACGTTAAATAATTTCATTTTGCTGTTTCGTGCTTTCGCTTTCATGTTTCCACTTTTATTTTTTGCGCTTTGGTTATTATGTGATATCGTATTTTCTGTCTTTGTATGTACAGTCGGTCGAATATCTTCGATAATTCGCTTCTTCAATATTTGTAAAATTTGGTTTGTTGATAGCAGTTTGCAACATCATTTATTCCGGATAACTGGAATATATCCAATATAAACTCATTAAACCCTTCGTCTTCCACACAGCAAGAATCGACCGACTATATATATAAATACTTACAATATATCTGTTGTCTCAGGCATTCTAGAGGGAATTGCTGCCACATTATTTTAGATCTTATAGCCTTTAAGCAAGTATATATTGTAGAAAACCAAACCACTTACAAAGTTGTTAATGCCGAAAGAACTTCAAAGGCTTGGGGACTGATATCTGTAATTTGGTTGTTGTACAAAGACCTGGAAAAATAAAAATATTCGGTTAATTATGTATATGCTAAAATAAATAATCGTAAACAACATTTACATCGGACGGTTTTGTTGGGAAAAAAATGTTAGAAGATCAAGCTATTTATATTTCATGGAAAGAAACATTTAATTATTTTGTTCAACAAAAATCTCACAATTTCACGCAACGATTACACTGGAGATGATATTATAAAAATGATGGATTTTTTAAAGCTATTTAGTTGCTTATTTCTATGCTAAAATACATAATTTGAAACAACATTTACATCGGATGGTTTTGCTTGAAAATAATGCTACAAGCAGATTAAGTTATTTATATTTAGTGGAGACAAAGCTTAAATTACTTTGATGGACTTTTTAATCGACACGATATTTGTCGTGTTTGGTGACATGATGCTACACCAGACTACATACAACAGGAACAAACAAACTATGTTCTACTACTTGTTGTTTATAACAATATTTGTTCTTTCCTCATCTATGACTTATCAGCATATTTATAAATATTGGTTACTGTAACGCAGAGACAAATGTCCCCCAAACGAACAATACAAGTACTAGTGGTATGAATGAAGAATAGTGTGAGAACATAGCAAGAAATAATTAGAGCCCAGTTTTTGACTCTATCATGACTCTATCTCGAAAGGTTGTTATCACATTTGTGTTAAATTGAGTGTTTTTGCGGTTTCCATGGCAGCGGCAGGCATTTTGAAATTTCATCCAATTCCGAGCACTTTAAATTGTTCACGCTTTGCGTGGTTTCCGTGTCAACGGCGCCATTTTGAAATGTCTAAGCAACAAAAGGTTTTTATTCACCTTTGTGTTAAATTGAGTGTTTTTGCGGTTTCCATGGCAACAGCAGGCATTATGAAATTTCCCTGCCTCAAAACCATTTATACACATGCCATTCAACATTTGTATTACGTTTCATCCAATTCCTAGCACTTTAAATTTTTCACTTTTTTGTGGCAACGGCGGCCATTCTGAAATTTCTAAGCCTCAAAATTATTTGTACAGATGTCGGACAAAATTTCTGGAAAGTTTCATCCAATTCCGAGGACTTTAAATTTTTCGTGTTTTTTTGTGGTTTCCATGGCAACGGTGTCAGTTTTGAGAATTCCGAAAGTAGTCTGCACATCTACTCATAGTGCTTAACATTCCTGTGAAGGTTCATTGATTTCCGTTGAGTAGTCCCCGAGAAATGTGTCGGACAAACGTTTGGCGGAAGAAAGAAAGAAGAAGAAGAATAATAAGAAGAATAATAATAAGAAACGGAGCAAACACAATATGTCTCCCCAACTTCGTTTGGGGGACATAATAAAAGTAACCTGACATGAAACGATGGTTTTCTCATTTTCGCAGCTTAACAACGTTAAATAATTTCATTTTGCTGTTTCGTGCTTTCGCTTTCATGTTTCCACTTTTATTTTTTGCGCTTTGGTTAGTATGTAATATCGTATTTTCTGTATTTGTATGTAGAGTCGGTCGAATATCTTCGATAATTCGTTTCTTTAGATATTTCGGAAATTTTATTTGTTGATAGCAGTTCCCAACATTACTTATTCCGGATAACTCGAATTTTCCAATATAAAATCAACAAATCCTTCCTCTTACAATCTCTGTAATATCTCGAGTATTCCAGAGGGAATTTCTGCCAAATTTGTTATTGGAGGTTTTATAAGCTTTTAATGTAGTATATATTATAGAAATTTAAACCACTTACAATTCTTCTAAGGCCGATAGACCTACAAAGGTTTGAGAACTGATATTGGTAATTTGGTTGCTGAACAAATACCTGGAAAAATAAAAATATTCGGTTAAATATGTATATGCTAAAATAAATAATCTTAAACAACATTTACATCGGACGGTTTTGTTGGAAAACAATGTTAGTATAAGATTAAGCTATTTATATTTCATGGAAAGAAACATTTAATTATTTTGTTCAACAAAAATCTCACAATTTCACGCAACGATTACACTGGAGATGATATTATAAAAATGATGGATTTTTTTTTAAAACTATTCAGTTGCTTATTTCTATGCTAAAATGAATAATGTAAAACAACATTTACATCGGATGGTTTTGCTTGAAAATAATGTTACAAGCAGATTAAGTTATTTATATTTAGTGGAGACAAAGCTTAAATTACTTTGATGGACTTTTTAATCGACACGATACTCGTCGTGGTTGGTGACATGATGTTCCAACAGACTACATACAACAGGAACACAAAAACTATGTTCTACTACTTGTTGTTTATAACAATATTTGTTCTTTCCTCATCTATGACTTATCAGCATATTTATAAATATTGGTTACTGTAACGCAGAGACAAATGTCCCCCAAACGAACAATACAAGTACTAGTGTAATGAATGAAGAATAGTGTGAGAACATAGCAAGAAATAACTAGAACCCAGTTTTTGTCTCTATCATGACTCTATCTCGAAAGGGTGTTATTCACATTTGTGTTAAATTGAGTGTTTTTTGCGGTTTCCATGGCAAGGGCAGGCGTTTTGAAATTTTCTTCCAATTCCGAACACATTAAATTGTTCACGTTTTGTGTGGTTTCCGTGGCAACGGCGCCATTTTGAAATGTCTAAGCCACAAAAGGTTGTTATTCACCTTTGTGTTAAATTGAGTGTTTTTGCGGTTTCCATGGCAACGGCAGGCATTTTGAAATTACCATTCCTCAAAGCCATTTATACATATCATGCCATACAAAATTTGTATTACGTTTCATCCAATTCCTAGCACTTTAAATTTTTCACGTTTCTTTGTGGCAACGCTGGAATTTCGGAAATTTCTAAGCCTCAAAATTATTTGCACACATGTCGGACAAAATTTCTGGAAAGTTTCATCCAATTCCGAGCACTTTAAATTTTTCGTGTTTTTTTGTGGTTTCCAAGACAACGGTGGCCATTTTGAAATTTCCGAAAGTAGTCTGCACATCTACTCATAGTGCTTAACATTCCTGTGAAGTTTCATTGATTTCTGTTCAGTAGTCGCCGGGAAATGTGTCGGACAAACTTTTGGCGGAAGAAAGAAAGAAGAAGAAGAATAATAATAAGAATAATAATAAGAAACGGAACAAACACAATATGTCTCCCCAACTTCGTTTGGGGGACATAATAAAAGTAACCTAACACGCAACGATGGTTTTCGCATTTTCGCAGCTTAACAACGTTAAATAATTTCATTTTGCTGTTTCGTGCTTTCGCTTTCATGTTTCCACTTTTATTTTTTGCGCTTTGATTAGTATGTGATATCATATTTTCTGTCTTTGTATGTACAGTCGGTCGAATATCTTCGATAATTCGCTTCTTCAATATTTGTAAAATTTGGTTTGTTGATAGCAGTTTTCAACATAATTTATTCCGGATAACTGGAATATATCCAATATAAACTCATTAAACCCTTCGTCTTCCACACAACAAGAATCGACCGACTATATATATAAATACTTACAATATATCGGTTGTCTCAGGTATTCTAGAGGGAATTGCTGCCACATTATTTAAGATCTTATAGCCTTTAACCAAGTATATATTGTAGAAAACCAAACCACTTACAAAGTTCTTAATACCGAAAGACCTCCAAAGGCTTGGGGACTGATATCTGTAATTTGGTTGCTGTTCAACTGCCTGGGAAAATAAAAATATTCAGTTAATTCTGTATATGCTAAAATAAATAATCTTAAACAACATTTACATATGATGGTTTTGTTGGAAAATAAGGTTAGAAGAAGTTTTTGCTATCTATATTTCATGGAAAGAAACCTTTAATTATTTTGTCCAACAAAAATCTGACAATTTCAAGCAACGATTACACTGGAAATGATATTATAAAAATGATGGATTTTTTAAAGCTATTCAGTTTCTTATTTCTATGCTAAAATGAATAATGTAAAACAACATTTAAATCGGATGGTTTTGCTTGAAAATAATGTTACAAGCAGATTAAGTTATTTATACTTAGTGGAGACAAAGCTTAAATTACTTTGATGGACTTTTTAATCGACACGATATTCGTCGTGTTTGGTGACATGATGTTACAACAGACTACATACAAGAGGAACACAAAAACTATGTTCTACTACTTGTTGTTTATAACAATATGTGTTCTTTCCTCATCTATGACTTATCAGCATATTAATAAATATTGGTTACTGTAACGCAGAGACAAATGTCCCCCAAACGAACAATACAAGTACTAGTGGTATGAATGAAGAATAGTGTGAGAACATAGCAAGAAATAATTAGAGCTCAGTTTTTGACTCTATCATGACTCTATCTCGAAAGGTTGTTATTCACATTTTGCTAAATTGAGTGTTTTTTGCGTTTCCATGGCAACGGCAGGCATTTTGAAATTTCATCCAATTCCAAACACTTTAAATTTTTCACGTTTTGTGTGGTTTCCGTGGCAACGGGGCCATTTTAAAATGTCTAAGCCACAATAGGTTGTTATTGACCTTTGCGTTAAATTGAGTGTTTTTGCGGTTTCAGGCATTTTGAAATGTCCATGCCTCAAAACCATTTATACACATGCCATACAACATTTGTAATACGTTTCATCCAATTCCTAGCACTTTAAATTTTTCACGTTTCTTTGTGGCAACGCTGGACATTCTGAAATTTCTAAGCCTCAAAATTATTTGCAGACATGTCGGACAAAATTTCTGGAAAGTTTCATCCAATTCCGAGCACTTTAAATTTTTCGTGTTTTTTTTGTGGTTTCCATGGCAACGGTGGCAGTTTTGAAAATTCCGAAAGTATTCTGCACATCTACTCATAGTGCTTAACATTCCTGTGAAGTTTCATTGATTTCCGTTGAGTAGTCCCCGAGAAATGTGTCGGACAAACTTTTGGCGGAAGAAAGAAAGAAGAAGAAGAAGAATAATAAGAATAATAATAAGAAACGGAGCAAACACAATATGTCTCCCCAACTTCGTTTGGGGGACATAATAAAAGTAACCTAACACGAAACGATGGTTTTCGCATTTTCGCAGCTTAACAACGTTAAATAATTTAATTTTGCTGTTTCGTGCTTTCGCTTTCATGTTTCCACTTTTATTTTTTGCGCTTTGGTTAGTATGTGATATCGTATTTTCTGTCTTTGTATGTACAGTCGGTCGAATATCTTCGATAATTAGTTTCTTCAATATTTCTAAAATTTGGTTTGTTGATGGCAGTTTTCAACATAATTTATTCCGGATAATTGGAATATATCCAATATAAACTCATTAAACCCTTCGTCTTACACACAGCAAGAATCGACCGACTATATATATAAATACTTACAATATATCTGCTGTCTCAGGCATTCTAGAGGGAATTGCTGCTACATTATTTAAGATCTTATAGCCTTTAAGCAAGAATATATTGTTGAAAACCAAACCACTTACAAATATTTTAATGCCGAAAGACATTCAAAGGCTTGGGGACTGATATCTTTAATTTGGTTGTTGTACAAATACCTGGAAGAATAAAAATATTTGGTTAATTATGTATATGCTAAAATAAATAATCTTAAACAACATTTACATCGAAAGGCTTTGTTGGGAAAAAATGTTAGAAGAAGATTAAGCTATTTATATTTTATGGAAAGAAACCTTTCATTATTTTGTCCAACAAAAATCTCACAATTTCAAGCAACGATTACACTGGAGATGATATTATAAAAATGATGGATTTTTTAAAGCTATTTAGTTGCTTATTTCTATGCTAAAATACATAATTTAAAACAACATTTACATCGGATGGTTTTGCTTGAAAATAATGTTACAAGCAGATTAAGTTATTTATATTTAGTGGAGACAAAGCTTAAATTACTTTGATGGACTTTTTAATCGACACCCACGATATTCGTCGTGTTTGGTGACATGATGTTACAACAGACTACATACAAGAGGATCAAACAAACTATGTTCTACTACTTGTTGTTTATAACAATATTTGTTCTTTCCTCATCTATGACTTATCAGCATATTTATAAATATTGGTTACTGTAACGCAGAGACAAATGTCACCCACACGAACAATACAAGTACTAGTGGTATGAATGAAGAATAGTGTGAGAACATAGCAAGAAATAATTAGGGCCCAGTTTTTGACTCCATCATGACTCTATCTCGAAAGGTTGTTATTCACATTTTTGTTAAATTGAGTGTTTTTGCGGTTTCCATGGCAACGGCAGGCATTTTGAAATTTCATCCAATTCCGAGCACTTTAAATTTTTCACGTTTTGTGTGGTTTCCGGGGCAACGGCGCCATTTTGAAATGTTATAGCCACAAAAGGTTGTTATTCACCTTTGTGTTAAATTGAGTGTTTTTTGCGGTTTTCATGGCAACAGCAGGCATTTTGAAATTTCCATGCCTCAAAGCTATTTATACACATGTCATACAACATTTGTGTTACGTTTCATCCAATTCCTAGCACTTTAAATTTTTCACTTTTTTGGTGGCAACGGCGGCCATTCGGAAATTTCTAAGCCTCTAAATTATTTGTACACATGTCGAACAAAATTTCTGGAAAGTTTCATCCAATTCCGAGCACTTTAAATTTTTCGTGTTTTTTGTGGTTTCCATGACAACGGTGGCAGTTTTCAAAATTCCGAAAGTAGTCTGCACAGCTACTTATAGTGCTTATCATTCCTGTGAAGTTTCATTGATTTCCATTCAGTAGTCCCCGAGAAATGTGCCGTACAAACTATTGGCGGAAGAAAGAAAGAAGAAGAAGAATAATAAGAAGAATAATAATAAGAAACGGAGCAAACACAATATGTCTCCCCAACTTCGTTTGGGGGACATAATAAAAGTAACCTGATACGAAACGATGGTTTTCGCACTTTCGCAGCTTAACAACGTTAACTAATTTCATTTTGCTGTTTTGGTGCTTTCGCTTTCATGTTTCCACTTTTATTTTTTGCGCTTGGGTTTGTATGCAATATCGTATTTTCTGTATTTGTATGTAGAGTCGGTCGAATATCTTCGATAATTCGTTTCTTCAATATTTCTAAAATTTGGTTTGTTGATAGCAGTTTTCAACATCATTTATTCCGGATAACTGGAATATATCCAATATAAACTCATTACACCCTTCGTCTTCCACACAACAAGCATCGACCGACTATATATATAAATACTTACAATATATCGGTTGTCTCGGGTATTCTAGAGGGAATTGCTGCCACATTATTTATGATCTTATTGCCTTTAAGCAAGTATATATTGTAGAAAACCAAACCACTTACAATTCTTCTAAGGCCGAAAGACCTTTAAAGGCTTGGGGACTGATATCTGTAATTTGGTTGTCGTCCAAATACCTGGAAAAATAAAAATATTCGGTTAATTATGTATATGCTAAAATAAATAATCTTAAACATTTACATCGGACGTTTTTGTTGGAAAAAAATCTTAGAAAAAGATTAAGCTATTTATATTGCATGGAAAGAAACCTTTAATTATTTTGTTCAACAAAAATCAAACAAATTCACGCAACGATTACACTGGAGATGATATTATAAAAATGATGGAATTTTTAAAGCTATTCAGTTGCTTATTTCTATGCTAAAATGAATAATTTAAAACAACATTTACATCGGATGGCTTAGCTTGAAAATAATGTTACAAGCAGATTAAGTTATTTATATTTAGTGGAGACAAAGCTTACATTACTTTGATGGACTTTTTAATCGACTCGATATTCGTCGTGTTTGGTGACATGATGTTCCATAATACTACATACAACAGGAACAAACAAACTATGTTCTACTACTTGTTGTTTATAACAATATTTGTTCTTTCCTCATCTATGACTTATCAGCATATTTATAAATATTGGTTACTGTAACGCAGAGACAAATGTCCCCCAAACGAACAATACAAGTACTAGTGGTATGAATGAAGAATAGTGTGAGAACATAGCAAGAAATAATTAGAGCCCAGTTTTTGACTCTATCATGACTCTATCTCGAAAGGTTGTTATTCACATTTGTGCTAAATTGAGTGTTTTTGCGGTTTCCATGGCAACGGCAGGCATTTTGAAATTTCATCCAATTCTGAGCACTTTAAATTTTTCACGTTTTGTTTGGTTTCCGTGGTAACGGCGTCATTTTGAAATGTCTAAGCCACAAAAGGTTGTTATTCACCTTTGTGTTAAATTGAGTATTTTTGCGGTTTCCATGGCAACGGCAGGCATTATGAAATGTCCATGCCACAAAGCCATTTATACACATGCCATACAACATTTGTATTACGTTTCATCCAATTCCTAGCACTTTAAATTTTTCACGTTTTTTTTTGTGGCAACGGCGGCCATTCTGAAATTTCTAAGCCTCAAAATTATTTGTACACATGTTGGAAAAAATTTCTGGAAATTTTCATCCAATTCCGAGCACTTTAAATTTTTCGTGTTTTTTGTGGTTTCCATGGCAACGGTGGCAGTTTTGAAAATTCCGAAAGTAGTCTGCACAACTACTCATAGTGCTTAACATTCCTGTGAAGTTTCAATGATTTCCATTCAGTAGTCCCCTAGAAATGTGTCGTACAAACTTTTGGCGGAAGAAAGAAAGAAGAAGAAGAAGAATAAGAAGAATAATAATAAGAAACGGAGCAAACACAATATGTCTCCCCAACTTCGTTTGGGGGACATAATAAAAGTAACCTGACACGAAACGATGGTTTTCGCATTTTCGCAGCTTAACAACGTTAAATAATTTCATTTTGCTGTTTCGTGCTTTCGCTTTCATGTTTCCACTTTTATTTTTTGCGCTCTGGTTAGTATGTAATATCGTATTTTCTGTATTTGTATGTAGAGTCGGTCGGATATCTTCGATAATTCGTTTCTTTAGATATTTCGGAAATTTGATTTGTTGATAGCAGTTCCAAACATTACTTATTAAGGATAACTCGAATTTTTCCAATATAAAATCAACAAATCCTTCCTCTTACAATCTCTGTAATGTCTCGAGTATTCCAGAGGGAATTTCTGCCAAATTTGTCATTGGAGGTTTTATAAGCTTTTAAGGTAGTATATATTATAGAAATTTAAACCACTTACAATTCTTCTAAGGCCGATAGACCTATAAAACTTTGAGAACTGATATTGGTAATTTGGTTGCTGGACAAATACCTGGAAAAATAAAAATATTCGGTTAATTATGTATATGCTAAAATAAATAATCTTAAACAACATTTACATCGGACGGTTTTGTTGGAAAAACAAGTTAGTAGAAGATTAAGCTATTTATATTTCATGGAAAGAAACCTTTAATTATTTTGTTCAACAAAAATCTCACAATTTCACGCAACGATTACACTGGAAATGATATTATAAAAATGATGAATTTTTAAAGCTATTCAGTTGCTTATTTCTATGCTAAAATGAATAATGTAAAACAACATTTACATCGGATGGTTTTGCTTGAAAATAATGTTACAAGCAGATTAAGTTATTTATACTTAGTGGAGACAAAGCTTAAATTACTTTGATGGACATTTTAATCGACACGATATTCGTCGTGTTTGGTGACATGATGTTACAACAGACTACATACAACAGGAACAAACAAACTATGTTCTACTACTTGTTGTTTATTACAATATTTGTTCTTTCCTCATCTATGACTTATCAGCATATTTATAAATATTGGTTACTGTAACGCAGAGACAAATGTCCCCCAAACGAACAATACAAGTACTAGTGGTATGAATGAAGAATAGTGTGAGAACATAGCAAGAAATAATTAGAGCTCAGTTTTTGACTCTATCATGGCTCTATCTCGAAAGGTTGTTATTCATATTTGTGCTAAATTGAGTGTTTTTTTGCGGTTTCCATGGCAACGGCAGGCATTTTGAAATTTCATCCAATTCCAAACACTTTAAATTTTTCACGTTTTGTGTGGTTTCCGTGAAAACGGCGCCATTTTGAAATGTCTAAGCCAAAAAAGGTTGTTATTGACCTTTGCGTTAAATTGAGTGTTTTTGCGGTTTCAGGCATTTTGAAATTTCCATGCCTTCAAGCCATTTATACACATGCCATGCAACATTTGCATTACGTTTCATCCAATTCCTAGCACTTTAAATTTTTCACGTTTCTTTGTGGCAACTCTGGACATTCTGAAATTTCTAAGCCTCAAAATTATTTGCACACAAGTCGGACACAATTTCTGGAAAGTTTCTTCCAATTCCGACCACTTTAAATTTTTCGTGTTTTTTTTTGTGGTTTCCATGACAACGGTGGCAGTTTTCAAAATTCCGAAAGTAGTCTGCACATCTACTCATAGTGCTTAACATTCCTGTGAAGTTTCATTGATTTCCGTTGAGTAGTCCCCGAGAAATGTGTCGGACAAACTTTTGGTGGAAGAAAAAAAGAAGAAGAAGAATAATAATAAGAATAATAATAAGAAACGGAGCAAACACAATATGTCTCCCCAACTTCGTTTGGGGGACATAATAAAAGTAACCTAACACGAAACGATG
>MJUT01034916.1:166813-182333 GCA_002080005.1 Gigantidas platifrons
TTACTGTGATTCATTGTCTTTGCGTAATATATTTTTATTAATTTTTAGTTACATTCACTGATTTCGATAGCTAAGTTTATTATTATTCAATTTTTTGTCCATTTTTATACCTTTATTTTAATTAATATTTTTATATATGTTTTCCCTAATTCTCTTATAATATGCAATTTTTTTTTGTATTTATTTATTTATTTATTATTTTTTTTTTAATTCAATTTGGTTAAGCTTTTTGAGTCTTAAAGTTTTTATACCGGTATTTGATTTAATTGGGCATGCTTTTAAATGTATTGTTCTTACTTCACTTATTTTTCTTATTTATGTACAAATTTGTGTATATTTTAAACATGTAAAGCGCTTAGAGTAATTGTATTGTTATATAATGCGCTATAAAAATGCCTGTAATAATAATAATAATAATAATGGAATTTTTAAAGCTATTCAGTTGCTTATTTCTATGCTAAAATGAATAATTTAAAACAACATTTACATCGGATGGTTTAGCTTGAAAATAATGTTACAAGCAGATTAAGTTATTTATATTTAGTGGAGACAAAGGTTAAATTACTTTGATGGACTTTTTAATCGACACGATATTCGTCGTGTTTGGTGACATGATGTTACAACAGACTACATACAACAGGAACAAACAAACTATGTTCTACTACTTGTTGTTTATAACAATATTTGTTCTTTCCTCATCTATGACTTATCAGCATATTTATAAATATTGGTTACTGTAACGCAGAGACAAATGTCCCCCAAACGAACAATACAAGCACTAGTGGTATGAATGAAGAATAGTGTGAGAACATAGCAAGAAATAATTAGAGCTCAGTTGTTGACTCTATCATGACTCTATCTCGAAAGGTTGTTATTCACATTTGTGTTAAATTGAGTGTTTTTACGGTTTCCATGGCAACGGCAGGCATTATGAAATTTCCATGCCTCATAGCCATTTATACACAATCCATACAACATTTGTATTACGTTTCATCCAATTCCTAGCACTTTAAATTTTTCACGTTTTTTTTGTGGCAACGGCGGCCATTCTGAAATTTCTAAGCCTCAAAATTATTTGTACACATGTCGGACAAAATTTATGGAAAGTTTCATCCAATTCCGAGCACTTTAAATTTTTCGTGTTTTTTGTGGTTTCCATGGCAACGGTGGCAGTTTTGAAAATTCCGAAAGTAGTCTGCACATCTACTCATAGTGCTTAACATTCCTGTGAAGTTTCATTGATTTCCATTCAGTAGTCCCCCAGAAATGTGTCGTACAAACTTTTGGCGGAAGAAAGAAAGAAAGAAGAAGAAGAATAAGAAGAATAATAATAAGAAACGGTGGAAACACAATATGTCTCCCCAACTTCGTTCGGGGGACATAAAAAAAGTAACCTGACACGAAACGATGATTTTCGCATTTTCGCAGCTTAACAATGTTAAATAATTTCATTTTGCTGTTTCGTGCTTTCGCTTTCATATTTCCACTTTAATTTTTTGCGCTTTGGTTAGTATGTAATATCGTATTTTCTGTATTTGTATGTAGAGTCGGTCGAATATCTTCGATAATTCGTTTCTTTAGATATTTCGGAAATTTGATTTGTTGATAGCAGTTCCAAACATTACTTATTCAGGATAACTCGGATTTTTCCAATATAAAATCAACAAATCCTTCCTCTTACAATCTCTGTAATGTCTCGAGTATTCCAGAGGGAATTTCTGCCAAATTTGTCATTGGAGGTTTTATAAGCTTTTAAGGTAGTATATATTATAGAAATTTAAACCACTTACAATTCTTCTAAGGCAGATAGACCTACAAAAGTTTGAGAACTGATATTGGTAATTTGGTTGCTGTACAAATACCTGGAAAAATAAAGATATTCGGTTAATTATGTATATGCTAAAATAAATAATCTTAAACAACATTTACATCGGACGGTTTTGTTGGAAAAAAAAGTTAGTAGAAGATTAAACTATTTATATTTCATGGAAAGAAACCTTTAATTATTTTGTTCAACAAAAATCTCACAATTTCACGCAACGATTACACTGGAGATGATATTATTAAAATGATGGATTTTTTTAAAGCTATTCAGTTGCTTATTTCTATGCAAAAATGCATAATTTAAAACAACATTTACATCGGATGGTTTTGCTTGAAAATAATGTTACAAGCAGATTAAGTTATTTATATTTAGTGGAGACAAAGCTTAAATTACTTTGATGGAATTTTTAATCGACACGATATTCGTCGTGTTTGGTGACATGATGTTACAACAGACTACATACAACAGGAACAAACAAACTATGTTCTACTACTTGTGGTTTATAACAATATTTGTTCTTTCCTCATCTAAGACTTATTAGCATATTTATAAATATTGGTTACTGTAACGCAGAGACAAATGTCCCCCAAACGAACGATACAAGTACTAGTGGTATGAATGAAGAATAGTGTGAGAACATAGCAAGAAATAATTAGAGCTCAGATTTTGACTCTATCATGACTCTATCTCGAAAGGTTGTTTAATTGAGTGTTTTTGCGGTTTCCATGGCAACGGCAGGCATTTTGAAATTTCATCCAAGTCCGAGCACTTTAAATTTTTCACGCTTTGTGTGGTTTCCGTGGCAACGGCGCCATTTTGAAATGTCTAAGCCACAAAAGGTTGTTATTCACCTTTGTGTTAAATTGAGTGTTTTTGCGGTTTCCATGGCAACAGCAGGCATTTTGAAATTTCCATGCCTCAAAGCCATTTATACACATGCCATACAACATTTGTATTACGTTTCATCCAATTCCTAGCTATCGCTCGTGGTAAAATATTTGGCATAAAGGGCCAACCCGTGGTAAAATCAGGATATATTAAAGCGCCCATGAATTATTTCTTAACTATTTAAACTGGAAACGATAAAATGGATACCTGAGTTTTTAAGTCTAAGGCATGCAAAGTTGGGAACTGTTTGCAACATTTCTATTTAATATGATGTGTAATTTCAGCAAGCTGAAACAAGCGTTAGATATAGATTCAAAACCAGTAACAAGTCTTGGCAGTGATAGAGGAAAGAAAACATCTACTTAAAAGTGAAAAATCCATTGTCATTTGAGATATGGATATTTCGTAAAGTCAAGCAATCTTGTGATGACGACCGTAGAATTTTTGTAGCGATGTCTTCAACATAGGAGCTACGTAGCCTTGTTTGACTAGCTTTTGCGTCAGCAGCTGAGCTTTGTCCAGAAAAGGATGTAACACTTAAAATGTGATTAACGATCAACTGCCAACATTAATTTACAATAGACTATGGACAATAGGAAATCACTCTTGAACAAAACAAAAATTTCACTACTACTTCTCGACTTGCGCTTGCAGTCTCAAAAGACAAAATTTTCAAAGACTAGTAAATTTTTGTTGTCTTTTTTTCTTTTTTTTTGCCTGGCCATTACATTGTCTGTCCTTCGATTTATGTATTTGTGGTTTCCTATTACCTCTTTGGGACCTAACACGCGATTAACGACCAACTGACAAGAGGTATTTACAATAGACTATGTACAATAGGAAATATTTCAAATATGAGAACCGAAAACATTTATCCTATAGCTTTAATTTCTCTGACATGTAGAAGATGTTTTGTCAGTAAACAATCCTAGTTTTGATACCTCTAATATATTACAGTGAGCTTAAGATTAATGTTTTTGCTGCTCAATATTCTATTTCTGTGTGGTGTTTTGTAGAAAATTGTTGGTCTTTTCCCCTTTTTTATTTTAGCCATTCCATTGTCTTCGATTTATGGATGTATGGTTTCTCAATACCTCTTTGATATCTTCAAACTATGAAAATGAGCGATAGATACTTTCGCAGATTTCAGATAATGTTTTGACTTCCATTTTCACATGGTAAATTTTCCTTTCTTGAGTATCAAATTTCCTGTTTGATTTTTAAATTTCAATTGATATTCCAGAGACTGTTTATGTAGGCAATTTCTTTAATCAGTAAGAGACAAGCGAGATTCCACCCTCCCCCCTCTTGATAACTGGATATCCAACGGCAAAGTACTCAATCCAGGTTACGAACAACGTTTACTTAAGCCATCTCTTCAGGAATGCTATGGTCGACATCAGTGGATGAATTTGCAATCAACTGTTTGCAAACATTTTGTTCTCCAATATGATCATGAGATCTTTGAATTCGTAGTTGTTGGGTTTTCTGATTAGAACTTATTTAAAAACATTATTAATGGGACGGGAGACGCTAATCGATCTGGTTTTACTCCAGAATTTTATTGGAGTTCGAATTGTTCTAATTTTTGCTCAATAGTTTTTGTACTACACTTGTTTTTATTTTGAGTCCTTATGTTTCTTCAAATATAAGAGTGAAATATTTAGTGGTTGTGCAACTATTGAATGACGCTATATCTTACATGTATAAATGCAAATCCGTTTCAAAGTGTAAAAACTCTGGTTAATAAACAGTAACGAATTCTCTGTATTTGTATGTAAAGTCGTCCGAATATCGTTATATTGCAATCCGATAAATCGTTTCTTTAGATGTTTAGAAACATTGTTTTGTTGACAGCAGATTTCAACATTATTTATTCTGGATAACTTGAATATTTATAATATAAAATCGTCAGACCCTTCGTCTTCTACACAACAGAATACTTACAATTTCTGTGTTGTCGCAGGTATTCCAGATGGTATTTCTTCCAGATTCTTATTAGAACAATCCACTGTGTTGCCGGTACAGCTGCAAGCACTGGGACAAGTGTAAGAAACATTGATACAGGAAAGCAACACGACAACGCACAATGGCTTCATTACGTATATCTTTTTTTCTGAAATGGTATTATAGCTCTAAGTTGAATTTATAAAATAGATTAATTTGGGCACATGAAACTAGCTTAATCCTGCCACTCTTTATTGAAGCCCCTGTATCAAGCCAGGAATGCGCGCGGTCATTTTGTCTCTTTCTCCTTTTTGTTTCTTTTAGAATTTTGAAACTGTTCCGCCACCATGGTATTTTTTTGCTTTTCATTTAAATAACATATATGAACAAAAATCTATCATATCAACGATATAAAAAGCCAGAAGGGTTGTGTTTTAGGCGCCAGTTCATTAAAAATAACAACATGCCCTAACACCTACTTATTTATATTGTATATGGTTTTCCATGTTCATATATATGATGGAAACAAGTTTAACAATGATGGTCATCAATTCCACCAATATCAACAAAATGAACAATCACTTTTGACCGACACAAAAGTATGGCGGGATTAAACCGGTTAATGGGATCCCAACCCTTCCCTCTTGATAAGGGGATCTCCAACNCAATAAATATATAACAAAACTATAAACAAAACTATAAACAAACCTGCACATATTCACTTCCACTCAAAAAGACCACATTCTATTACAAACATGATTGACAATATAGACCTGTACATTACAATAGCAGGTTGAATGAATGCTCGTAGTTGACTGGTGACTAGCTAGGAAGGTAGATTATGTTAGTTGTAGACCATTAAAAGCATAGCTGATATTTCTTACATATTTAATATCAATTATTGATCATGATCATCCAGAGAAATTAATAGTCTTTGTTAGAGAAAAGAATAACACTATTGAAAAAAATAGTACTATTATACAAGGTGGACCTACTAGTTGTATTAGTAAATTGTCTATATTTTTAGAAAAATAAACCTGTATCAAATAGTGAGCTATAATTGTAAGTCATAGCCTTTACGAATAAGATGATTCAAGGGTTTTAGAAGTTAAGATGTGTCAGATTTTACCTATTTAGCTTTGTTTATTACGCTGCCATAAAAAACATTGATTGGAAATACCCTTTTTGATCAGATCTTTGCATGTGAAATTTTATTTATTTACAAGATCTGTATGACAGTTTTACAATTTTGTGAAAGTTTTCAATAATTTTTGTAAGCAGTATCTTTGGTGTAAAAGTTTTTTTTTCAATTATTACGAGATTATGGTCATTTAAGTCAGGCATATTTTTTATAAATACGTAGAAAATGAACTAAATGAGAAATGTGATGGAGGCATTGGAACGTCGTCACCATCCAAAAAAAAAAAAAACGACAGGAAAAGAACAATCGTCTCTTTTGTCGTAAACGCGTGTTAAAGTTACCTTGAAAAATGGGAATGTCTAAATCTAAAAATGGACCCGAGTCGCTAGTACTGTTTGCCTTATTAAATGTAAGTTCCTTGAAATGAATAAACCTAATCCCCAATCCCTCTTAAAATAATAAAGTAATATATTCTAAAGTGTATATTACCTGTGACCGGTGTGTTCTGATTCCTACACGTGACAATTGGTCAATGATCTGTACGAATGAAGTCATGAAACATGAGTCAAAGCACCTCTATGTAATTGTGCATTTTATATGTATTAAGTATGTTGTGTTAATATTATTTATTTTATCTTTGTTAGGTTGTATTGAATATTTCATATATGTGACCATGACTGAGAAAATGGGTCCAGATGAGGGAATATCAGATGTTGAGTTTTGGCATTTTAGTGTTGTACTATATCAATGAAGCTTATGTGAAAATTGTATGGCAATATCTAAAGTACTTTTCGAGATATAGCCATTTTATATATTAGCCTCACTATAAACCTTGCTTTTGTTTTTAATTGATTTTTCATTCTATTTCATGGTTTTCAACAATGTAGCATACCACACTCACATATCTACAACTTTCTGATTGGTTGACTTAGGCTACTGATATTTTGCATGTCTATTCATCAACTTATTAGAATTCACTTTTCATAGTTAATTTTATCCGTGACCTTGACCTTTGACCCCCCAAGATCAAATTAATGACTGTAATATGACAATATTGTATCTTGCTCATAACTTTTTTCTCATTGGGCTTAGACTCTACATTTTTTTCACGTGGCTAGATTAAACCAAATTTATTTACCATATGCTATTATATGTGACCTTGAGCTTTTATTTCAAGGTCAAGTTATTTATAATTTGAACAGAAAACATTCTATTTCATGACATGCTTCTCCGGTTACTCCAGACTTCTCCGCCAATAAAACTGACTGCCACGATATATTGAGATATTGTTGAAAGTGACATTAAACACCATAAACCTAAACCATATACCAAGCTAATTTACCATATGTTATTAATTGTGACCTTGACCTTTTACTTCAAGGCCAAGTTATTTGTAATTTCAAAAGAAAATATTCTATTTCTTGACATGCTTCTCTGGGTACTCCGATCTTCTCCACCAAAAACATTGACTGCCACGATATATTGAAATATTGTTGAAAGTGGCTTTCAACACCATAAACCAAGATTTATACATGCATTGATAGTTATTGCATTGTCTAAATATTAAACATGATGAACACATATTATTGTCCATTTTTAATTCAGAAAGGCCTTTTTCCTTCCCCTTTTAGGTCTGTACTCATTATCTTTTTCTTGATTTGTACTTGTATATTTCCTTCTTTGGAACAGTTGGCTTAGGGCATGTCAGTTCCTTAACTTCCTCTGAATAACAACTTTGTCCGATATGGTCATACAAGTACCACTGTCTTGCTGTATCAACACCTTTATGATTGAAACATTTGGAAGGGTTTGTGTTTGTTAAAGAATAGTTTTGAATTAAAGCAAATTAAAGGTGAATTGTTCATATGATGCCCTTTCTTTGCACTTTACTACACCTAGATAATAGTTGATTCTTAGAATCAATGAAAAAGTGATAGTAGTCAACAATATGTTTCAATGGCTAAAGCATTCTTGCAAGTAAGATTTCCACTCATATAATATGACTGGGTCCATCACATCATTTACAATATATGGAACATAGCGAACATTTCTACTTGACCTTCACACTGTTTCAGTTACCTGTAAAAAAAATATTCATATTATTTGTTCAATATCTCAAAAGTTTCATTCAATATAAGCATGTAAAATTCCTTTTTCTCCATAGCCATTTCAAGGTGGTATACTTGAATTATTTAAAGCTTCATTAAGATCAATTCAAAGTTATAGAAGACATTGCATTCATATGCAGATCACTAATGTTGTATTTTGTTAGTAGGTCAGTTGAATTGTTTCTCCTTTAAAACAAAAAAGCTATTTTATTTTCTGAAGGTACAAAATGTACAAGTGTACTAGTTCTTTATTGTGAAGTTATCCAAGTTCATTCAAGTATTTATGAGAAATTGAATTTATTCCAATACAAAGATATGTTATTATTTTCTAATAATAAAAAAAAAAATCATGAAATAGCTATTATATTTTCTGGTAATACATTTGATTTAAGTGTACAGTAAATTGCGTTTACGTGGAAAATATCAGTACATAAGATTTGTAGTGTTGATTTTGTCTCTCTAACTAGAGCATTCATCTTCTCTCCACTAGTAACACTGCTTTTAATAGAGGGTTTTTCCCCTTATCCAAATTAAATGAGATGCAAAATTTTCCCTCTGTTATTGTTTCTACATTAGAATTTCACCAATGCATGTTACATATATACATGTAGTCTCTGTATATATTAAAACATAGTTATCCTCTGTTGCACATTTATATGTGTGTACATGTTGTAAGGAATTTTGTTGTTTTCTTCTATTACACACATGTATTTAGAACATTAATTTGAATGCATGTGAATACATTTTTAGTGTATTTTACAGTCAGAAAAATCAATAATATCTGAGTCTCAAAGTGAAAATGGCTCTTATTAAAGTAACTCTTTATTACATCCTGTACATCAATTTTAATGAAAATATTACATAAGTTAAAGAAAAAAATAATTACCAGATCCTTTAGACCAGACTCCAACAACATTACATTTCCTTGTTGTTTTGGAGTTGATTGATTCTACTTGATGTGCATGGTGTGGATAATGAACTTGTGCATAATCCCAGGAAAAAAAGAGAGTTGTTTCTACTGACATGGTAGGATTACATGAAAACATTAAGCAGTATAAATAAAACTACAAATTATTTTATTTAAAAACATAAATTATAAGTTTACAATTTAAAAAAAATATAACAATAAATCAATTTTGTACATATTATATTCTATTAAATAAAAACCATGTCTAAAATACTTGGATTTTTTAAATGCGGGTTTTTTTAAATGCGGGAAGAATACATTTTAACCTGTATGTCTGTGGCATGTACCTAACCTGGTGTGAAATAATAGTTAGTAAAATTCAAATGTTTTCATATCCTTTCAAAATGTATAAAAATCAAATATTATCATAACTTGTGTACATGTAGTTCATATAATTGTCAAGTTTTGCCTAAAATAAATTATAACAAATATATATCTATAGTATACCTGCTATATGCAATATATTTCAGTACATTAAACAATACAAAATGTACTGTTCTTATGTTTATGACTTGTGAATTTGATTTTCAAAATGATTTCTGTTTGGCCATATTCTACCATTATTTCATCTTCAAAACCAAATAAAAATTGACAAGCTTAAATTGATTAAATTTCATGTGTGTAATATTTAGTCTTGATCAATAATCTTCAGAGCATGTCTATTATTTATGGTAGTTGTCCATTAATATTAAAAATCATTTCATCATACATGTTGATGTACATGTAGTTTATGTCATAGAAATGTGCACCACAAAATAAATTACCTGAATTTTGTTTAGATCATCTGATAGTCCCATTAAGTTCTTGTTACTAGTTTTCACATGAGTTTTGTAGTAATCTCTTTGCTCCTTGGCTTTTGGTAAATATATGGTTTGTTGTACTCTGGTAGTAAAAGTTCCTTGTCATGTTTCTAAAGATTCCCACTCTTTGATATTTTGTCTGCAAAGTCTTGAGTGTTGACATAAATCAGTACAAGGTTTAGCAATAACAATATTTGGACATGACCCTTGAAAGTTTTCAAACTAACACATCTGTAATGCATTTCAGTAGCCAAAGATTCACTTTCTTGATGTTTGTAGATAGAGCTTTTATCAGAAGGCAATAATAATACTTGGTGGTTTTATAATAGGGGAGTCTTTCTGGGAGAGGCAAAGCATAGTCAGCAGCCGCCAGCATATTTCAAAAGGAAAATTTGAACCCTTCTTGTATCTACATATTGAAGTGCATACATTGGAAGTTTTCCAGTACTCGCATGAACACCTGGTGAAAGGCCATTCCTGTCTGACAGCACATTTTTTTCTCTATGTTATCCATAAAACAAAATGCTTTCCTACAAACCTGTTTTCCTATAAAATATAATTCTTGATATGGTCTCTCTCGCTCTTTTATTTTATGAATTTTAACTTCTGTGTGACTACCTGAACACATGAGTAAATTATAAATAGTTCAGCTTTCCCAATCACACAGTGTCAGTGTTCACGGAACTCTACAGCTGAATCCATGATAAATATGTTACTGCATGGCTCCCCATAATTTGTTTTACAAGTATCTAATTTAAATTGATGCTGTTTTACATATTCCAGAGTGTCCTCTTCCGATGGCTCGATAAAATCGGAATGGACGCAACATCGTAACAGCAGATTCATGTTCAGATGGGTTGAATTCAAGCCGATCAGCGACGTACAAGTCGTTAACCGCGTTCAATTCATTTATAAAACCATCGTCATGACATTCTAATATTTCAGGCGGAACACTACAAACACTTCTTTGGCTTTCCTAGCTCATTTACTCAGATTTGCAGCCATGTATCCAATATCAATAAAAGGGGAACAACTGTAAAATTACTCCTGTTGGATAATTTCGAAACCGGTTGCGAGACGACGAAAAACTGCGGAAAGTTAAAAAATAAACTTATTAAATTGATTTAAAGATACAATTTTTTAATTTTTAGATATTTGCATGTCATTAATACCGTTTCCTGTCACTTTATTGGTTCATTAATATGCATTTGTCCTGTCAGCAGGTGCTCGTTTATATTATGTGACGTTGCAAACTTTACGACGTCACACAGTGAAAAATCGAAAGTACCGCATCTGGTCCCTTTTTGTTAGACGCGGTCACATATACGTCTGCAAAGTCAAACGGTGTTTAGTTACCAGTGTAAACTGGGAGGTTTTGGGTGAGTATGTTTGTTCTTCCCTCCCCAACACTTCAGGTTGGTCTCGGTAATTCTTGAAAGAAATATCATTATTATTATTATTATTATTATTATTATTATTATTATAATCTCATTATTTTTCAATTTAAAATTAAAAGTTCTTCTTTGAATAGCCCAGTCCGATAACCGTTGTTATCTGCCCCTGATTAATTTTCACAGACATGCGCAGACGCTGGGAAACCATACCTTATCAACTTCCGGAGTGCTTATCGACTTTGAGCAAATCGAGCAAAAAATTAACGAAAAATGCAACGCTTGCAGCTTGTATAAAGGGTGTCACGAACTTTTGACAATTAAATACATTCTCTGTGTTATTCGTTCACTTAATCCTACACGAAAAAATAAGACAGTATTGTGGTGTTTGTTCCTATTTAATTAAAATGACTAAAAACACAAATATCTCTTTCAGCATATTTTTGGCAGTAACATTTTTTTATATTTATTGTCAAGCTAAAAAACAAAATAAAGTTTATTGTCGTGAACATTTGGACTCAATCAACAACCTGTTTAACGGTGTGAAAACTACATGGTGTCCAAGATACAGGAAGAATTGTTTAATGCCAATTATGTAATAAACATTTCACACCTCCCTGGTGTTTCTTAATTAACCAATTCCAAAACGATGTAAGCATGATCAAAAATGTCCAAATATGTTGTTTTTGCAATCACTCATTTCCTTTTGAACATTTAATTAAAGACTAATAATTTCACTTAATTAATGATAAACAAACAAATCAAGGAAAACTTTTATTTGTTCATGTAATCTAAACTAATTATTTGGTCTTTGCCAGAGATATTAAGTATCCAATTTATTTAAAACAAAATGTATGTTTAATGCATAAAGAATATAGGACAGAAAGTCACAGAACAAAAGGTCACGGACAAAAAAGTCACAGGACAAAAAGTCACAACCTCAAATATTGTAAAAATTAGGACAAAGTCACAGGACAAAAAGTCACAATTTTCATTATTTGTTCATTTTCAATTAAAAAAATGTTTGATTAAAAAAAATCAACCTAAATATTAAATATTATGTTTAATTCCAGTAATATTTTTTCAGTGTTTTTGCAGAGGTATTTAGCACAGCATTTTTTTTTTTATATCAATTTTTTTTATTTTATTTTTATTATTTTGAAATGTTTTTGGAGATTTTTTTTAAAGATGTTTTTGTTTTTGTTTTTGGATGAAGTTGACAGATTATTCTTTCTACTTGTGTGAGCTTTTCTTAACCAATACAATTGTTACATTTGTGTGTTGTGGCTTTAAAGGAAGTATGTGTATATTTACATCATTAAAATACCCCTTTTAAAACAACTATTTGATTTCTGAAGAAACAAGCAGGATGTACACCTCACCACTAACAAACTTTATCACATAATGTTGTATCGAGTACCCCTCACCACTGACAAAATGCCATGAATATTCCAGTATATCACTAAAAGCAATGATGGAATAAACTTTCAGAGGTCACCACATAGTTTTAACCTAAGCAAAACAGGTTGCATCAAGATCTTATCACCATCAAATTTATCAATTTAACTATCTGCTGTAGAATTTAATGTGGGAAAAGAAATGTCATGAACATACAAGCAAACTTTGTCCTATATTTAAAATTGAAATTTGTGACTTTTTGTCCTGTGACGTTTTGTCCTATGTGTATTAAAATAATGATTTGTGACTGTTTGTCCTATGTGTATTAAAATAATGATTTGTGACGTTTTGTCCTATCAAAATTGTGACTTTTTGTCCTGTGACTTTCTGTCCGTTTACCATGCATAAATACTAGTTGAATGCCACACCAAATAAAGTCACAGTTCTGATAGAAGTTTCAAATCTATTTTTCCCTCTATTTTTTTTTTTTAAGTTTGAATAATTCCTTTTCACATACAATTAATACATGTCGTGATGAATCAATTATATGATTAAAACATCAATGATTTTATTATTCAACTTGGAAAATAGTGAAGCAAAATATATTTAGAAACCATACTATAATTTTTGAATTCTATGACATCCTGGATAGATAAAAAAAAACAAAAAACAACAAAAACTATGAAATGTGCATTACATCTAACAACTCATGTTACAATTAAATATCAGTCAATTCCCCCCCCCCCAACAATAAATGTTGCCTAGTCCCTTCCTGGTCTTTAGGGACCGGTGGAAATACTTTTTGGGGTTAGAATACAGTTCCCGTCCCATTGTCCAGGTGAGCTAAAAAAAAGTTTACGTCCCACTTACCTCATGCGAAAAAAAAGTTGTTACCCCTCCCCCTCCCCTTAAAAATCAATCAAAAGGACATCCTTATGTTGTATACCTGCATGCTGGGCATTATAATTGATGGTTAAAGTTTAACTGTTTTCCTCATAGAAGCTTCTAGAATTTTGAAATCTAAAGGTATTCCCCAGATGTGGCATTTGGTATAATATAAAAAAATAATGTGCCACTCTTACATTTTCTCAAAACTAATTGTTTGTGGAAAATATTAGGAATGATGGGCATCTCTTGTTAAAAATAGTATATAAAATATGAAAGATTAGTAAAATAATCAAAGTTTTTCTCATTAAAGCTTCCACAGTTTAAAAATATTGTTTTCTAAAGGTATTACCCAAATGCGACAAGTATTATATATTTTAATAGTTATATTTTCCTGAAATATCAGTAAAGCTGGACATTTCTAGTTACAAATAGTACATAAAATATGTAAGATGAATAGAACAGACATATATTTCCTCATAGAAGCCTCCATAATTTGTAAATATAGTTTTATATTGGTATGCCATAACTGTGACTAAGATATATAGAATGATTGTATGAATCTTACAAGTATATAATACTCAATTGTTTGGAAAATATCTAGAAAGCTGAGGATTTTTTGTTCCAAATAGTACATAAAATATGTAACATGAGTAAATTAGTCAAAATGTTTCTCATAAAAGCTTCTACAGTTTAGAAATATAGTTTTCTAAAGGTATTACCCAAATGCAGCAAATATTATATATCTTACAAGTATATAATAGTTATATTTTCCTGAAATATCAGTAAAGCTGGACATTTTTTGTTCCAAATAGCACATAAAATATATAAGATGAGTAAAACAGTCAAGGTTTTCGTCATAGAAGCTTGTACAATTTTGAAATATGCTTTTATAATGGTATGCTCCAAATGAAGTCGAGATAAAAATAATGAAGTACGAGTACGACTAATATTATTAATACAACATGTATATATTAAACTTTTGGGAAAGATCAGAAATGATGGGCATCTCTTCTTATAAATAGTATATACAATATGTAAGATGAGTAAAACAGTCAAAGATTTTCTCATAACAGCTTCTACAGTTTATAAATATAGTTTTCTAAAGGTATTACCCAAATGCAGCAAATAAGTATATGCATTTATCTTACAAGTATATAATAGTTATATTTTCCTGCAATATCAGTAAAGCTCGACATTTCTCGTTACAAATAGTACATAAAATATGTAAGATGAGTAAAACAGACAAATATTTCCTCAAAGATCAGCTTCCATAATTTATAAATATAGTTGTATATAGGTATGCCATAACTGCGATTAAGATTACTTCACTTGTCATATCACCATATGTATTTTAAATATGCAAATTCTTCCTATTTAATTAATATGACTAAAAACACAAATATCTCTTTCAACAATTTTTGGCAGTAACATTTTTTTTTAATTTATTGTCAAGCTAAAAGAAATGTAAAATAGAAGCAACAATCATAATTTTTAGTTAACAATTAACAATGATTAATTGACTTCTGTCCAACTTTAATAATTGTCATAAAGACATTTATAAGGAATCCTCACTGCTTAGTGATTATCTTTAGTCTTTAACATATATATGTTCAAGTGTTAATTTACTTCTACAAAGTCCAAGGGTATTTTATTTCAACTGGAGACAATTCAGAAACCACTGATCATAGTTGGAGAAAACCTTCATTGTGATTGGTTGTCCAAGTTCTCATCACGGTGTTTAATGTCCGAAAGTGGTTGTTTCATCAATAACAAAACCCCTTTGGCTCTTTGTAGAAGTTCACTTTTCGAACCGGCAACAAGTTCTCCACGTGAGCGAAGAAAATCTTTCAATTGTTTTACTTTAAACTGATCGAGATCGGCATATTGACACGTTCATACAATCGGCTGTTTACATTAACGACAGAACCGAGGAAAGCCATACTCACCGGAAGTCGTAAAACACAGGAGAGCTCCAATTCGACAAGGGAGGTAACAACGGTTATCGGACTGGGCTATAGAGAACTGCTAGATGTTTTGTTTCATCTAGATATATAAAATTTACAATTGGAAACTTACCTTGTTTAAATGACAGAATTATCCGACTCCTATACCTTGTTGTACGTGATTACATTGTATATACTAGTAGTCAGCTACTCTATATGTAAAG
>MJUT01034916.1:186072-206875 GCA_002080005.1 Gigantidas platifrons
TTTATTTATTTATTTATTTATTTATTTATTATTTATTTATTTATTTATTTATTTATTTATTTTGAATAGTTTTTTTCATTATACCAATACTTTGTATAATATACTTTGTCATATCATAAGTCAAAGGATATAAATCTAGAAATGGTCTCAAAGGTTTGTCAACTATACAATGTACAGTAGTTATTCCTCTTGCTCATAAAAGGGTGGCAGGCTATAATTAATATTTTTTACACGTCAAAAATTTCAATCCAAAAGTGTTACCTTATTATTCTAACTGACATGTTTTACATATACATGTATATTTTGTGTTCTCTCGGTGCGATTCGAACCTACAACGTTTGTACACTCTGAATTTTTTCAGCTATATATCATGACAAGAACAAGTTAATTTCCAATTAGATGATGATGAGGTCCGCTTTGTACTATGCTAACAGTCTTAGGCGATTTGTTTTTATAGTGCTAGCTCACTGAAACAACAGTCTGCGGATAGACATGTCAGAAGGATCCGAGCACCCTTTTTGTAATCTACAAAGCCGGGCTCGAACCTACGCCGTATCGGTGATAGGCTTGTATGAGTTGCTAGGTAAACCAACTATCTAAGTCATTGAGCCACATGGGCCCTACAACTACCTAACCCATTGAGCCACCCGGGCCCTACAACTACCTAACTCATTGAGTCACCCGAGCCCTACAACTACCTAACTCATTGAGCCACCCGGTTCCTTAAATAAAAAGAAAAGATTGAAGATACCAAAGAGTTAATAGGAATCCGTAAATCGATGAAGGACAGGCAAAGAAAAAGAACAAATGACAAACAATGATCTACAAAACACTACACAGAAAACTAAAGATTGAGCAACACGAACCCCACTAAAACAAACAATGATCTACAAAACACTACACAGAAAACTAAAGATTGAGCAAAACGAACGCCACTAAAACAAACAATGATCTACAAACACTACACAGAAAACTAAAGATTGAGCAACACGAACGCCACTAAATCAAACAATGATCTACAAAACACTACACAGAAAACTAAAGATCCAGCAACTAAAGTATCACTAAAAGCCGTTCTCTGGAAGGATTAGCAGTTCTTGCTCCACTGGTGACGCACGTCGTGTTATTGCTTAATACCAGTTAGTTAAATATTTGACCTGAAATGACATATTTTGGCATTAGACAACAATCACTCACTCATTCACGTATACAGATGACTAAAGCTATTTTATAATAACAATAATATTAATCATTGAGTGATGTGACCATGCTTGCAGTTACAATTAGTGGAGTTTACTAATAAATAAAAAGTTAACATACATTTAAAAATATTACCCTCTGAAAAAGCCAATACTTTCAATAGGTTTAATCCTGGTTCGCATTCAATTAATTACTGGTATAATATCGTATTGTATAGTATACGGTAATTTAAATATCATATTTCTGTCTGTTGTAAAGAACTTTTATTAAGCATAGGTTATTCAATACCTGGTCATAGTATATGGCAAAGAATGCTTCGAGGCGAAGTCGAGATGCATTCTGTTTCATATACTAATGACCAGGTATTGTATAATCAATGTAGCCCATACATTGTTTGTCGAGTGTCATAATTACCAATTATTACTGATTTAGGCAGTCTAAGCCAGATTAGATTGAATGAGTATCAGCTCAAAAGCATTTCCTTCAATTACAACATATGTGGTATATGAAAAATATTCAATAGCACAAGACAAAGAAAGTATGGGCTAAGTAAGCAATATACTACTGCGTATTCATTCTATTTCATATTTAAAAGCTGTTAAAATCCGGTTAAAACAAAGTCTTTTAAATCAATAGGCGGATCTTAGAAATTCTTTCAGGGTAAAAATATTATATTTTAATCTCATAACGAAATGTTGCCAAATCTTGAATTATCTTATTGACTAACCTATTTATTTTTCTAAGGGAACAGTTAGATTCTCAGAAAATGATACTTATTTGTAATTTTAATCACATTTGTCTGTTAACACATCCGGTTTTAAATGTACAATTCCAATGGATTGCAAATCTTACGCGCCATTCCTGAAATTCTGAAAGTTATAAACTCTTATGAAAAACCAAAAAATTAACTAATATTTCTTCATAATTTTCTAAAATTCAATTTTTAAAAGCACAGGAAAATCAAAATCCCCTGGGAAAGAGCTTTTCCCATTAACTTTGTCAAATTCTAATGAGATATTTATCAAGGAGAATTCTGGACCCATTTGAAGTAAGTAAGCTTCTCATGTAAAATAAATACTCTAAAGAGGCTTTGAATTTCCCATGGGAAAATCCATTTTCATTAATGTTTTGTACTTTTTCATCGATATTGAACATTCCCTAGACTTGCTACAAGTCCCTCTCTGTACCTGTTTATCCATTTAATTTTGTCTATGTAACACAACAGTTGTTTTACTGATAAGATATTACATTGACTGCTGGGAGAGAGGCCTTCCTCCACAGCTATCAGTAACCAGGTAAAAAGAAAGGAAAGAACTTGTAGCAAGTCTAACCATTCCCTTCAAGAATTACATTTAAATATATTTAATATGGGTTCGTTGATTTTTGTTGTGTATTTTAGTGTTTGTATTGCTCAATCTTTAGATTTCAGCGTAGTGTCGATCGTTGTTTGTATTTATGACATCTTTCCTTTTTGTCTGTCCTTCGATTTCCGGCTTCTTATTAAAACTTTGGTACCTTCAACTTTTTGTACAATTTTAGTATTTAAATTGTTTGGTTGTGCTTGTTTCATATCTCAGATTGCCTGTTATGGGCTGATGATGAAAGACATATATGTTTACAATATTGATGACGTAATTTTTAGAATTAAAATTAGTTTATGTTAAATAACTGCCTACCATAATAAAAGTTAGATAACATGCACTAGCAAATGGCATGAACCGGAATCAAACAAAAACAAAAAACTGATGATCTCTACCCTAACATGGCTGAAGCGAACCCTTTTTCCAATCCAAAGCAGGTGGGACCTCTAATTTATTGTGGTAGTTATTTATTTTACAAAAAATAATTTTAATTATAAAAATTACGTTTTTATAAAATTTAGATAACAGAATTTATCGTAGCGCTGAATCCCCTAAGAATATTAACTAGTAGGAGGAACAATTACTTTTTGCGCTGAAATTAAAGGCCCCAAAGAATAGAGGATGTCAGTATGTTGTGGCATGGAACGAAGGTAATGATAATAGAAAGTATTATCCGACCTCCAAAATCCCGCAGATAAAATTTCTGTCAAGGAGGCAGAATTAAAAATACTCCAAGAAGAGGCTATTGCCCTAACTTCATGTGCTGTAATCTGGTCTCTTGGTAAAGTAATTCCCGAAGATTTATAGATTTATATGCTAACATGACAGTACTGCAAATTTTGAAGAAATGTCATTTTGTTCATTTTTAATAGGAACAAAAATCCTGTTAGAATCTTTAGAATAAATATTTTGTATTACTGTGTATATTATAATACTTCTAAAAAAAACAATTGTCGCAAAGTTTCACAAATGTAGAAAAATGCTTCCTCCAAATCCACGTGCTGCATGCAGTAGTGGAACACCGAAAGGGTGAAGAAGGAATAGGGCGCGCTTCCGATTCATGTCAGCTGCTAGTGGGTGTTATCTAAATTTTATTATGGTAGCGTATTTATTGTTATGAACACCATGTGTTTATTACTTTAAACCACACCGGAAAAGATCTACACAAAATACAGAGTGCAGTTAACGAAGCGAACTAAGTAATGAAACGAACTCTACTTAAACGTTACAAAGGTGTGAAACCACTAATTAATTTCTTTAAAGGTTTTCTACTAAAGTTGTGTTTTTTCGCGCCTTCTTGGCCATTTTATCTTAAGCTTAACCTTTCCAAGACCATATATTTTCTGAAACGTACATGATTCATCTACGTTCTGTCAAAATATCAGGGCATGTTTAAAATCTTGCAGTGAAATGTCAGGCTACGAAACACACCTACTCTAAAAATAGCTCGGTTACCCCCCAAAAATTCAGTATTTATAGGTCATGCATCAAATCCTCTATAAAGGTATCAAAGTACTACTAAGTCCATCAAATTTGGACTCAAAATAATCTATATATATTTAATTTCAATTATCAATTTTAATTATTCCATTCCATTCAGTAGTTTTCACAATACTACAAAGTGAAAGGAACAACTTTTTTCTTGAAATGGGACTACTATCGTATATGTTCTAAGTTCTAATTGGTGAAATTGTAGTTTAACGCCTACAGTGCTGAATACATACCAGTTGGAAATCGAAATTTAAATGGCAAACCATGAAGAGCAAAGTATATATTACCCAAAACATGCAGTCACAAACTTCGCTTAAATTAAATATTTACGTTTTATTACTATTACTGGATCTGCTGGAGGAGTATTATAACCTGCGCGTGTCATCCGCCCAGTAGTCAGTGTTTTGGAACTGACAGTGTTATTGTACATACATCTTAGGCTCCTCTCCTCCTGCAATAGCACAAACACATTTGCTTCTACCCTTTACACCACTATTCCTCACTCTAAGCTGGACAAATTAAGGGAGGTAGTCCAACTGTGTTTCATAAAAAAGAATGGCCAACGTAGATACAAATATCTTGTGATAGGAAGAGACAGATCTTATATTGTAAAACACCACTCTGATTCTACCAAAAAGTTCTCTGAAACTTATATCTCCAACATGCTCTAGGTTTATTGAGTTTGTTGATCGCATCTATCCCATTGAGCTTGAAATAAAGGATACCACAGATACAGATAGGTCTGCTTCATACATTGACCTACACCTCGAAATCGACAGTGAGGATCGGTTAAGAACGAAACTTTACGACAAAAGAGATAATTTCAATTTTCACATTGGGAACTTTCCATTTATATGTAGCCACATTCCAGCTGCACTTGCATATGGAGCACATATCTCTCAGATGATACGATATTCCAGAGCTTGTCGTTCCTATCAGGATTTCCTTGGTAGAGATCTGCTGCTAACAAGGAAAATGAAGCTACTGAACCAATAAGTCCTTTTGGTAAAGTTGAAGTCACCACTTCGAAAAATGTATGGTCGCCACCATGACTCGGTTTACCGTCATGGAATATCTGTGTCATAAATGACAACGGGCATGTTCCACTTGTCGGAACCACTTCCCGGTCCTTTCATCATTCAAGACTTATTACCGGGTTTGTAACTAGATTAACACGACGGGTGCCACTAGTGGAACAGGAACTGCTCACTATTCCGGAGCACCCGTGCCCCCTCCGGTTTTTAATGGGTTCGTGTTACTCGATCTTTAGTTTTATATGTATGTTTTGTAGATCGTTGTTTTTCCTTTTGTATTTTTCTTTTGGCCATTATGTTGTCAGTTCTTCTGCGATATACGGATTCTGATTACCCCTTTGGTATCTTCACACTCTTCTTACAGTTCCTAAATAATTTATTTATTATTATCTATGGTTCTCCTCACTCCAGCATGGGTGATCTTAGCCAATTTTCACTATCCTGTTTAGACCCTTTGACTTACTAGATTTTGACTATTCTGTTTAGGCCCTTTGACTTACTAGATTTTCACTATCCTGTTTAGTTCCTTTTACTTACTAGATTTTCACTATCCTGTTTAGGCCCTTTGGCTTACTAGATTTTCACTATCCTGTTTAGGCCCTTTGACTTACTAGATTTTCACTATCCTGTTTAGGCCCTAAGACTTACTAGATTTTCACTATCCTGTTTAGGCCCATTGGCTTACTAGATTTTTACTATCCTGTTTAGGCCCTTTGACCTACTAGATTTTCACTATCCTGTTTAGACCCATTGTCTTACTAGATTTTTACTATCCTGTTTAGGCCCTTTGACCTACTAGATTTTTACTATCCTGTTTAGGCCCTTTGACTTACTAGATTTTCACCATTCTGTTTAGGCTCATTGGCTTACTAGCTCCCAAAAACGTAAAGTTATGTGGCTTTCCAATCTTTTGCACTGTTAAAAACGTAGATATCAAATTTAGTGCCGAATCACTGACTACTTGGCGGATGATACCCTTGGGGACTAACAGTCCACAAGAAGAGGTATCGACTCAGTGATAGTAATAAAAACGTATATATCAAATTTAGTGTCGAATCACTGACTACTTGGCGGATGATACCCTCGGGGACTAATAGTCCACCAGGAGAGATATCGACTCAGTGATAATAATAAAAACCTAGATCTCATATTTAGTGCGCTCGACGCGTTTCTGGAATAACTTTCATCAGGTACGCTCAAAATCGAATAATTTTAACTTTTAGGAGCCATAAAACCATAGGGCCTAAACAGGACAGCTAAAAGCGATTAAGGGCACTCATGCCTGAGGGAGGTGAACTTTAGTTTTTCTTAATAAATACATTATTTAAGAACCGTAAATTTCAAGAATAAATATATCTAATAAACAATGTCAGTGCTGAAACACTGACTACTGGGTGGATGATTCCGTCGGGGTTTAATAGTCCACCAGCAGACTACTGGGTGGATGATACCCTCGGGATCTAATAGTCCACCAGCAGACTACTGGGCGGATGATACTCTCGGGTCTAATAATCCACCAGCAGAATATTGGGCGGATGATACCCTCGGGGTCTAATAGTCCACCAGCAGACTACTGGGCGGATGATTACATCGGGGTTTGATAGTCCAACAGCAGACTACTTGGGGGATGATACCCTCTGGGTCTAATAGTCCACTAGCAGTCTACTGGGCGGATGATACCCTCGGGGTCTAATAGTCCACCAGCAGACTACTGGGCGGATGATACCACCGGGGTATAATAGTCTGACCCACTACTGCAGCAGTACCGGTGATGTCTTCTATCTAATCACATTAAAAACATATTTATTCCAGGTATTCCAATAGATGTTGTTGCAATTTATGTACTGTTTTTTGTTGCAATTAGTATCTAATTAATTATTACTTGTGATATAGCTGTCAAATATTGCAGAAAAGAGGGAAATATTATTTGAGTGTTATCAATAAAAATTTAAAATTGGAATGAAACATTGTTTTCATATGGAGTGAAATCAAGTATGACATAAATAGTAAAATATATTTTAAAACATATGTGTACCTTTGACAAAAACATGAATCATAAGAATTTCCTTACAAAATGTAACAAACGTAATCTAAGACATGGTTGTTTATTATTTCATGTACAAAAAATGTAGTTTAAAAAATAAATAATAAGTTCTATGAATGTTGAAATATAAATGTATTGATAGAGATATCACTTATTCATGTTTGTATCTTTATGTTTTTTTCATTAGAATAAAAATGATAAATTATTATATATTAGTTCTCCATTCTCTAATCAAGGTTTACCTGAAGTTAATGAATTTTTGTTTATACACCCTAAACCCCAATGTTTGCACATTGTGTATGCAATAACTACAGCTATTCCCACTTGAAATTTTAGATTTCATTAATGAATTTTCTTAAAAGTGGGATTAGGTGAAGTCAACCCTACCAGTCATTGACACTAGTACTCACACCATGCCCAGAAGCTGAACACCTTGTTACCACTGCCAGTGTCACTCCAAAACAACCAATTCAAATTATTTATTACCTAACACAGCTTCAAATGACATCCAACAACATGTATATAGTGCAAATAGTGGTGATGTTGATATTCGCAATCTGACTGTCACTCTGATTCGGACAGTTGTGCTTCAGAGGTCATGGTACCATATGCCAGGGTGTTCAGTTCAATGAAAAATGAACAAAAATACCCATGGTTATATGACAGTGTGTTACACCAAGGATATTTATGTAAGTTTTGTGAACTGTTTTGTGGTCATTCTTCCTCATCACAAGATTTGGAACTCTTGGCATTAACCTTGGTACAGTATGATTGCTATTCTATTACTGGACCTTCAAACTAATAAATGCATTGTTCTTCCCATCTTTTCCCAATTCACATAATTTACGCAATAATTTTCTCGTGACCCAGATACAAATGAGTAGGAAAATCACTGACTTGTAATAAACAGGTCGGATTTAAAGCACTTGTAATAAGCAATTCATTTAGTAGTTTTCTGATTGGTTGCGTCCGTCGTCCTACACAGACAAAGGGAGTTCGAGTATAACTGATAATATGATTAGGTTTAATGGTATATCTGTATTAAACTTTAAATTTAAGGGATATTCTCTTAAATAACCAAAGTATTATATGTCGTAAAGTTTGATTTTCAATGTATTATGTAATCTTTAGGTGAGCGACTGGAGATATTAAATTTAAAATTAAATTAAAATCATCTATTATATATTAAGATGTTTTTGTTGAAGCCATGAATTCTTTGAGATTTTACCACGGATAGGAAATATTATGCACCCTCCTTTTTAGCTCACCTGACCCAAAGGGTGATGTGAGCTTTTGTCATCACTTTGCGCCCTTCGTCCGTCTGTCCACTATTACTAAAAAATATTCTCCTCTGAAACAACTTGGCCACTTAAGACCAAACTTTGGTGAAATTGTCCGTGGGTGATCCCCTTCCAAAACTGTGTCCGGCACTCCCGACCTCCAACCAACATGGTCGCTGTTACTAAAAATAAAAAAGGGGATGAAGTTTTAAAAATCTTCATCTCTGAAACTACTGGGCCAATTGGAACTAAACTTTGCTTAAATAGTCCTTAAATGACACCCTTTCAAAATTGTTTCTGGCAATCTAGATACCAAACCAACATGGCCACTGTTGCTAAAAATAGAAAAGGGGGATGCAATCTTATTTGTTTTCCTCTGAAACTACTGGGCCAATTGGATTCAAGCTTTGCTAAAATAATCCTTCGGTTGTAGATTCCCTTTCAACATTTTGTCTGGCAGTCCCGTCCTAGGACCAAGATTACTAAATATTAACGATTCTTGCACATTAAGTAGGATGAAAGGTTTTACATGACTTATCAAATCCTATAAAACCAATATGTTTAGGTTATTTCAGTGAAATACTGTTCATAGAAGAATATAATATTTGTGCTTCGTCGTGCATCTTTATTTTTAAAGATAGTTCTTGTTAGAATTTTGTCTGGATATGATTATAATTTTGATCTCATATCGAAAACTTGTCAAATGTTAAATTATGATATTTACTAACATATTTGAATTTTAGGGGAAAGATCAGATACTCAGAAAACGGTACGTATTGGTCATTTTAATTCTACATTTTTATCTTTTAGCACATTCCGCTTTTAAATTTCCAATTCCAATGGTTTCCAAATCTTACACCGCCATTCATGAAAGCTACCTTGGTCGAAAGATAAAATAAACCAAGCTAATTATATGGAAGTAAAATGCTCCCATGAACTTTTAAAACCCCAATGGATATTGAAATTACAAAAAAGGGTGCACTCGACTCGCAGCCGCAAGTGAAAAAGTTTACCAGTTGCTTGCCCATGGACGGTGGTTCCCCGGCTTCCTCCACCACTAAAACTGGTCGCCATGAAATAGCTGAAATATTGTTGAAAGTGGCGTTAAACACCAAAAATCAAATCAAATCAAATCTAACGCACCAATAACGATAAACAAGTTATTTCATTGATTGATTGATGCTTAACGCATACTTTACCAATATTTCAGCTATATCGTGGCGCCAAAGGTTAAAAGATGCCAAATCTAAGCATGTATTGGGCACAGATAAAATGTTTGTATTAACCTTTGTGTGGTTTAATATAGGACATAATGATGACTGTGTTTGTGAGAAAACATTGCCCTTTGTAGATGACCCAGTGTCAATATTATATCAATTACAAGCAAATGTTAAAAGATGTCAAATCATAGTATTTATTGCTAAAAGTGGCGTTAAATATCATAACCCCTCAAGTCGTATACTTTATATGTTCCACAACAATTCACTCTTTTGAGATTGGAATTTCTACATTGTTATATTATAATATTTGACGCAGAAAAATATTCTGGTATAAAGAAATTGATTGAAAGTTAATTTTCTTTTTTTCATTTGTGCTGAATCACTGCATTGAATAATTTACAGTAACGTGACTTGTTTAACAATTCAACAATATCCTGTAAGACAGAATACAGTTTACATTTATGTGGGTAAAAAATCGTTACACACGTATAATGGTCCTCAGAATGAGAAACAATTCCGTTAAGATTATCTTTGGTGGTAGTAAAGTTTAAACATATTTTATTGTCTAACATCTTTGATGAACGTTGGGATGGGTATAGAGCTTCGAAATTGCAAATAATAAATTAAAACGAGGTCCATTACGGGAGTGTATTTATAGTTAACAAGGAATATCTCTGTTCTAACTGTACACATACTTGGTACAATAGAAACAAATTGTATACACCCTTCTCCCTTTTGAAACCATTAGGCCCCATCTTTGGGAAACATATCAGAATCAGCGCAATAAGTTGCTATTAACTACCACTGATAATCGGCGTAGGGCCCCCATTTTGTAACACCCCTCCCCCCACTTGAGGTATTTCCCCCGATTATTTGAGCACTAATAAACGTTGAAGTATCACTTATATCTGATTAAGATAAGTTAATAACTTTAATTAAATATCACTGCAGCTTACTACCTCAGGTACTTGTGTTTGGGTCCTTTTTTACACCCCCCCTTCCATCCCCCACTTGAGGGATCTTATCTCCGAGTACCTGTGTAATCGACACATTTTCATACGACGCAAAATGTTGATCTCGATAATAATTACAAGTAGACCCATGCTGTTGAATTTGTTGACAAACAGTTTTAAAATTAATTGATTTTAATTTTATCTTCAAATTTTGAATCGATATCTACATTAAAATTGACAAACCAGAAATTTTTTAAACTCTAGAAACGTAATCGGAGTGAAACAAACACGAGGTAAAATCACGGAGTGCCTTTCTCTTTGTTTGCTATAGAAATCTTTGTTTTTTATTTGTCCTGTGTGTGGTGTATATATGTACCATAAGATTACTTATATATTATATGTTTGTATTTTATGCAGAAAACTTTTCTGGTCTGCAGAAATTGATTGAAAGTTAATTTTCTTTTTTTCATTTGTGCTGAATCACTGTATTGAATAATTTACAGTAACGTGACTTGTTTAACAATTTAACAATATCCTGTAAGACAGAATACAGTTTACATTCATGTGGGTAAAAAATCGTTACACACGTATAATGGTCCTCAGAATGAGAAACAATTCCGTTAAGATTTTCTTTGGTGGTAGTAAAGTTTAAACATATTTTATTGTCCAATATATTTCATGATCGTTGGGATGGGTATAGAACTTCGAAATTGCAAATAATAAATTAAAACGAGGTCCATTACGGAAGTGTATTTATAGTTAACAAGGAATATCTCTGTTCTAACTGTACACATACTTGATACGATAGAAACAAATTGTATACACCCTTCTAACTTTTGAAACCATTATGCCCCATCCTTGGGAAAAATATCAGAATCAGCTCAATAGGTTGCTATTATCTACCACTGATAATCGGGGTTGGGTTCTCATTTTGTAACACCCCTCCCCCCCACTTGAGGTATTTTTCCCAATTATTTGAGCACTAATAAACGTAGAAGTATCACTTATATCTAATTAAGATCAGTTAATAACTTTAATTAAATATCACTACAGCTTACTACCTCAGGTACTTGGGTTTGGGTCCTTTTCTGTATTTTTTGTAACCCCACCCCCACTTGAGGTATTTTCCGATTATTTGAGTTCTTACAAGCATAGAAGTATCACTTACAAAAACATGTATATCTAATCAAGATCAGTTAATAAAATTAATCAATTAGCCCTACAGTTTACTGCCACATGTACTTGGGGATAGTACTATCCAGCTGCAATAAGTAGCTATCACCACTGATGTGAGTTTGTATCTCGATCAGGGTGAAATGTACAACATTGCACCAGGTCGGTGATTTTCTCCTGATATATTGTTGAAAGTGGCGTTAAAACCCATAACCATACCCATCTTTTCATACCTCAAATAATCGGAAAAGACAAATATTGGTACAAAAAGGGGATCTTATCTCCGAGTATCTGTGTAATCGACACATTTTCATACGACGCAAAATGTTGATCTCTATAATAATTACAAGTAGACCCATGATGTTGAATTTGTTGACAAACAGTTTTAAAATTAATTGATTTTAATTATATCTTTAAATTTTGAATTGATATCTACATTAAAATTGTCAAACCAGAAATGTGTTATACTCTAGAAACGTAACCGGAGTGAAACAAACACGAGGTAAAGTCACGGAGTGCCTTTCTCTTTGTTTGCTATAAAAATCTTTGTTATTTATTTGTCCTGTGTGTGGTGTATATAGGTACCATCAGATTACTTATATATTATTTGTTTGTATAATGTTGGCAACGTTTCATATTTATTGACAAATTTACAAAATAAGTACTTAAGCCAATTTATGTAATGTTAAATCTCGTGTCTAAATATCGTTAGCGATATTCTTTCAAGCAAACAAATATAAGCCAAGGATTGTCATGTACATGTTATTCAAAGAAAGGACTTAATTAACACTTTAACTTCTCCTTGGATTTAAACGTTTTGCATTTTGTGAGGACATGATTCATGCTACCACTGTGTTTTTGCTAGACAACATTGTTGTTCAGTTTTTTTTTTTTTTTGGCAATAAGTGTTTCGACAAATTGTTGGAATTCCAATTGAAACAAATTGTGCTTTCCTCATTGCTGATTGTTTTTATTCTGCTGAGAATCTCACTATGGCTAAACTAGTAATCACTAATTAATTAATTCAACAAGAACTGTATACTTAAATGGTATCATGACTGTCAAAAATCATTATTTTCTTAAACGTTTACAAAACAGACGTATTCATAGACTGGCATTACAAACGACGCATACCCCTTTCTCAATGCATTTGTTATAGCACTCGTGTTTACGACAAAAGAGACGAGTTATCTTTCCCTCACCTCATTTATTCTTTTTTCATACCTTTTTTAGGGAGGATGTTTCTTTGGTTCCATCAAATTGTGCTTACATTTCTTAGTTAGTTGGTCTTGCACGTATATGTAGTAATGTGTCCGACTTCACTGACCGATATCTCGTGGTAACGGAAAAACTTCTACACCAAGGATACCGCTTTCATAAATTATAGAAAACTTTAACAAAATGTTATTATCGCTATCATATGTATATAATACTATGTACAGGGGCGGATGCAGGATTTCAAGTAAGGGGGGCGCACTGAAAATTTTTGGGGTATTTCGTGTGAAAAATCACGATTTTACGCAAAAAAATCATATGTTTTCCAATTTTAGGGGGGAGCGCGTACCGGGTGCACCCCCTGGATCCGCCCCTGATATATACAATATAAAATGCAGAGATCTGATGAAAAAGGATTCGTGGTTAACAGAACTAAAATTTAAAATCTGACACATCTAATCTTGTAAAATCATCTAAAAATTGCATTCCTAAAGGCTATGATTTAGAAACTATAGTTAACTCTTTGAAGCAGGTTTACTTTGCCAAGAAATAGATAAATCAGCTGGTACAACTAGTAGGTCCAACTAGCAATTAAATCACTACATTTATATTTCGTTCCATATTATAACACTATTGCATGGTCTATATTTGATTCCAAAAATTATTGGTGACCTGTTTATTTGGAACTTTGAGTTAGTTTGAGGTACGAATTAGAACATACTCCTGTTTAATGGTCTACATGATTAGTAAGAAGAATATGGATGTAAATGAACATGAAAGACTATCAATCTCTACACTTGGACACACATTAAGTAAAGGAACAGCTTGAAAGTAAGGAAGGATACGTATGCAAATGAACATGAGAGACTATCCAACTTTACACTCAGACACAAATTAAAGTTAAGGAACAGTGATTTTATTGCTTTTCTCCATTTCACAGTCACAGTAGAATCTTCAACAATGAGCATAACTTGTATCATAAAATGACTGTGAAACGGCCCCTAGCCTGCAGTTGAATGGTATTCCTTACTTCTGTCGATATGTGCTACATCTTTGTGGATTTTATGTTATTTTGTGTATTTAATTTAATATCGGAGATGCGAGGTTATCAACAAGAGAACAACACATAAGTGAAGCAGTCTTACAAAATACCCTCATCATTGTGGAATGTGCCCGACATCAATTTACAAATATTACAATGTTTGAAGTTTCTCGGTGAAAGATTGCTCGGTGTTCGGTAATTTTGTTATTACCCTTATTTCCTATGTATGAGGATTTGAAAAAAAAAAAACTTTTTTTGTTTGTTTGCAAATACTCGCTCAAAACATAAATACGGCATCTTGAATCAACACAAGTCATAATGGTCTCAAATGATACCGACATCAAATCACTTCTATACCATCTTATAAGATCTTGAACCTTGTATAAATAATTTATCGGAGTTATCTGACAAAGACCGCAAACAAATATTCGCATGTCAATGTGCATTAGTGAATAAAGACTTGTCACTGTTACTTTTTTTTAATCCATTCAAGGGGGGGGGGGTTATTGTGTTTAACGCCACTTTCAACAATGTTTCAGTTATATCGTGGCGGTTTTTTTTTTCTTTTATCAATTCAAGTTTTGAGAAAAATTTTAAAAAAGTAACACAGATTACAATTTTTTTTTCAATTATATAACTTGTAAGAAAAAAACGTATCTTAAGCAGCGATGGCAGTTATAATTCACACTACACATGCAAAATGGAAATATTTGTATTCCATGCATGAACAATCTTTTCCTCTCCACTGAATCTGAGATATGACACCCTTTTCGACTTCCTGTCGTGGTGAGAGAGCGTTACACCTATATCCTTAACATGTCAAGAAGTACAACCGCCATGTTGTAGTTTTGCCCCGGGGTACGTGCAACCGACAGCAACATGTGTTGTAGTCAATCTGATGGTCAACCTAAGGTGAAATACCGATCTCTACCACTTACTAGAAAATAATTGGGTCAATGTCTGCCTAACGTTCCAACGTTAATTTCATTGTTATACAAATACCGATCTCTACAACTTATTAGGAAACTAGATATCAAGGAGATGGAATCCATCTCTGTGGGCCCCGCCATGAATAACTTGTGGTAAAAAAAATGTAAGGACAGTCTGATGTTAACCGCAGTAATAAAACACTTTTGGAGATAATTGATTCATTTGAAAAGTATAAGGTTCACGATCAAAGGTCACCAATAATGGTACGCGATACATCGACTGTGGGTGGTCTATGTACATGCCAAATATGAAAAGCATATCTTGAAGGACAAAAATGTTACAGCCCGGACATGATTTGTTACGGACGCAGGGACCGATTTGACCTTGAGGTCAAAATTCAATGGTACGCGACACATTGCCTAGAGGTGGTCTACCTACATGCCAAATATGACAAGCCTGTCTTGAATGAGAAAAATGTTATAGCCCGGACACGATTTGCTATGGACGTACTTACAATGTACCAGTTTTACCTTGAGGTCAAAGTTCAAGGTCAAAGATTACCAACAATGGTACATGACACATCGTCTGGAGATGGTGTACCTATATGCAAAATGTGCAAAGCCTGTCAAAAGTTACAGCCCGGACACGATTTGTTACGAACGCACGGACGGGCAGACTGATCACTATAGGGCGTCCGCCACATTTTGTTGTGGGGCCCTAATAATGGGGTCCATGTCTGCCAAAAGTTTCAACAGTAATATTATTATTATACTGTTTATTTTGTTTGTATTTCTTTTATATCTTTATGACTTTTATACATACGGGTATATTAACATGATTTATACAAATACAGCATGCATGTATTTATAAATTATATATGTATGTATATATGTATCTAATAAAAACTTGTTATCACCAACTAAGCTTGTTTGGGCGGGGTATGAATGGCCAAGAGGATATGACTATTCTGGAACACCAGTCCTGTACTCATTCTCGTATTTTGTATTGCCTGCCTACCAAGACCGGCCTTAACGGTCCCGTGCTTGAGTTATCTATTCTCAGCTGTTCAAGTGCGTACAACAACAAACTCCAAGTATTACAGAGAACAATTGGACCCCCGCACCTCATACGACCGGTCCTAACTCACCCACTCTATTCCACAGAAGGAAAACAACGATGAACAGTACAAAACAGTATAGCCAAGAAAGTTAACAGATACATAAAAACGAAACCAAGCGAAGTTAAAATTTCTGGAGGACAAACTTGATGTCTTTAATTATACATACTAGTATTAAAGTTTTGTAATGTCTGTTCAATTATTAAACGTGTTTAAGGTTTATCCATAAAACAGACATAATTAACAGCCAGTTTGTTTGTTTAATAGAACATGTCAAAACAGTGAAGTGACCGTGTGGTTCAATGAGTTACATGGTTGGCTTACATAACAACTCATATAAGCCTATTACCAATACGGCGTGGGTTCACGCCCGGCTTTGTAAATTACAAAAAAGGGTGCACTCGACTAGCAGCCGCAAGTGATAAAGTTTATCAGTTGCTTGCCCATTGCCGGTGGTTCTCCCCGGGTACTCCGGCTTCTTCGATCACTGAAACTGGTCGTCATGATATAGCTGAAATATTGCTAAGAGTGGCGTTAAACACCAAACATCAATCAATCAATCAATCAATCAATCAAAACAGTCGAGCATATTCTGTAACTGTTTAAGTCGTTACTTACACGGATAAGTTCGTATCAATTAAAAATATTTGGGCGTTTCTCAGATACATTATATAGCTATTAACGATTTCGTTCGCTGAACATGCATTTTGACATCAAAGGCAGTAGCAGATAAATTGGACCAACGGGTATTTAAAACAACTGACGCAGATACAGAAATCTTATTATAATCACAATGTATTTATGTTATATGTGGTTTAGTTTGAATAATATTAAGACTTGTTTATCCTCACATGAACGCGGAGTTAATGAGCCTTTACATGCATTAGTACCCACGTTTAAGCTTAATTTGTTGTGAAGGTGGATGCGCTCAACCTGAAAAATACATTTTAAACAGTAATGCTGTTTGCATTTTTTTCTTGAATTCTTTAAAATGATTATGAATTAACAAATTGATAGCACGCTGGACGTAAATTGCCATGGTATTTTCTTGTCAGTGAATCCATTCGGAAACTCAATATTGCTAAGATTACTTATTATATTTTAAAAGTCGAATTAAAATTCAACGATCAGCTAATATTTAACAGCATTCTGAATGGAGTCAAATCAGAAAACATTTCATTCACATTCGGAATATTTATTCTTCTTGATGATTACATGTGACAAAGAGAACAAAACAAGACAATCATGATATGTACTTTATATTAAATTTGTTGTTTTGTTGGCACTTTTCTCTATCTCATACTTTCGAACATAAAAGCTAGCCAGGGCCTACAACAGAGAGCTTCAGTCGGTACATCGGTTCGGGACAATTATAGACATACATTTTATATGACCATGTTCTATCTAAAATTTAGCATGAATTGAGATGGATTCAACTTCAGTGTATCGGATGGGGTCTTTCGTTTGAACTAGTAATATTGTTTTTAGATGCAGAATCGTAGCTCCTATACATATGGTCATACAAAACACCATAAGAGAAGTCTATGAGAGAGGGTTCTTCATATATTTAGTTCATAAACTGACGCTATGAAACCTCTTGACACGTTTATTTGCCATCATAGGGACTTGTTTTTATGTTATATAAAACAACTTTAAAACAAATTACCCCCTATTATATACTAATGTAATATATTAGGGTTAAAGTTTTTTTTATATGCCACAGTCAACCAATCAGAAACAAGAATTACATTTGGTGGCCATGTTGGTTAACGGATCGGAACTAAATTAGCAATTTTAATAAAGGACCTTCCAAGGATGCTCCTGCCAAGTTTCGATTCATTTGGCCAAGCGGTTTCAGAGGAGAAGATATTTAAGAAATCAACCAATCAGAAACAAGAATTGTCTGTGGCGGCCATGTTTGTTAACGGATCGGAACTAAATGAGTAATCTTTATAGAGGACCTACCAAGGATGTTTCCTACCAAATTTTAATTCATTTCGCCAAGCGGTTACAGAGAATATGTTTTAGAAATCAACCAATCAGAAACAAGAATTGTCTGTGGCGGCCATGTTTGATAAAGGATCGGGACGAAATGAGCAATCTTTATAGAAGACCTGCCATAGATACTTCCTACCAAGTTTCGGTTCATTTTGCCAATTGGTTTCAGAGGAGAAGATTTAAAAAAAATCAGAAACAAGAAATGCCAATGGCGGCCATGTTTGTTACGATTTTTTAGAAATCAACCAATCAGAAACAAGAATTGCCTGTGGCGTCCATGTTTGTTAACGAATCGGAACTAAATGAGCAATACTTATAGAGGACCTTCGAAGAATGCATCCTACCAAATTTCGATTCATTTGGCCAAGCAGTTACAGAGAAGATTTATTAGAAATCAACCAATCAGAAACAAGAATTGTCTGTGGCGGCCATGTTTGATAACGGATTGGAACAAAATGAGTAATCTTTATAGAGGACCTACCAAGGATGCTCCTGCCAAGTTTCGATTCATTTGGCCAAGCGGTTTCAGAGAAGATTTTTAAGAAATCAACAAATCAGAAACAATAATTGTCTGTGGCAGCCATGTTTGTAAACGGATCGGAACTAAATGAGTAGTCTTTATAGAGGACCTACCAAGGATGCTTCTTACCAAATTTCAATTCATTTTGCCAAGCGGTTACAGAGAATATTTTTTTTAGAAATCAACCAATCAGAAACAAGAATTGTCTGTGGCGGCCATGTTTGATAACGGATCGGGACGAAATGAGCAATATTTATAGAAGACCTGCCATAGATACTTCCTACCAAGTTTCGGTTCATTTTGCCAATTGGTTTCTAAGGAGAAGATTTAAAAAAAATCAGAAACAAGAACTGCCTATGGCTGCCATGTTTGTTACGATTTTTTAGAAATCAACCAATCAGAAACAAGAATTGCCTGTGGCGTCCATGTTTGTTAACGAATCGGAACTAAATGAGCAATACTTATAGAGGACCTTCGAAGAATGCATCCTACCAAATTTCGATTCATTTGGCCAAGCGGTTACAGAGAAGATTTATTAGAAATCAACCAATCAGAAACAAGAATTGTCTGTTTCGGCCATGCTTGATAACGGATCGGAACGAAATGAGCACTGTTTATAGAGGACCTTCCGGGGATGCGTCCTACCAAGTTTCGGTTCATTTGGCCAAGCGGTTTCAGAGGAGAATACTTTTTAGAAATCAACCAATCAGAAACAAGAATTGCCTGTGGTGGCCATCCATGTTTGTTAATGGATCGGGACAAAATAAGCAATCTTTAGAGAGGACCTTCCATAGATGTTTCCTACTAAGTTTGACTTCATTTGGCTGAGGGGTTTCAGAGGAGATTTTCAAAATGTGAAATGTTAACGGACAACGGACGCCAAGTGATGGCAAAAGTACACATTGCCTTTGGCAAGGTGAGCTAAAAAGTAAAGCAAGTAAAGACTGTAATTACTATTTCTCAGACCTAAACTTAAAATTCAACAATGGAATAACACTACTGTAGTTCAATTTATTTTATTTAATTGCCGAGAGGTATTACCGCTCACACCTGTATGTACACAGTTCCATAGACAGATTGCAATTTTAACCCAGTGGCGAGTATATATATAAAAAAAAACAAATCCGACTTGGATACAGATCGATAATAATCGGAAGTATCCTCATGAATTTCAATGAATTTTGAATTACCATCCTTCGCATATACATAATAAATATATGACAACTAAGATTTTATGTCACAGAAATAATAAGAAAATAAATCAAAAGTTAATTTGGTAGAAAGTAGCTTCGGTCAACATTTCCTGTAGCACTGTGTAACATTAAATAGTGTTTGCCGTGAAATAATGTCCGCCCTTAAATTGTCTCCTGTGATAAAGCATAGTGATTACTTCGTTCGGTCTGTGTAAGGTTTTTATTTACAAATATAACACAACCGGACACAATTTCACAGGACACTACTATTTCTCACTTTTGAGACAGGCCAGTTCCTATTTTTAGCGATGTGAGATTTTCTTATCTTGCACTAGTGCAAGACAAAAAAAATCACGTGCGTTTTACCGGCAAATGCATGCTGTACAGTTTATGTCAACTGCCCCCCCCCCACCCTACAATTCTCCATTTTTCTCCTTTTTAAAATAAACAATTCACTGTATATAAATTTTCAATCATTTATAAATACGCAAATCCTGACAATCAGCCATATTATTACACAATAGCCTTCATGCAACACACAATAATACGGACCTACATTTTGATTGATATGAAGGGGAAATAACTCACATTGTTTACATCATCGTCTGCTAAAAGTACATAGCTGTCAAACAATACACAACTGCATAACAAAGTTAAACTAGAGGCTCAGCCCACTGAACCTGTATCGCTCACCTGACAATAGAATGATACTGAAGCAAATTTCAAAGTGAGATAAGCATTACCGTAACTGTTTTCTATATGTCAAGTGATGGCAATACCTCACATGGCCCTTTGGGCCAGGTGAGCTAAAAAATTATGAAAAAGGGCAATAACTCCTAGACGGGTAATCAGATTTACTTCAAAATTGCAGGGAATGTAGATCTTGCCAAGCTGAACATGTTTTCATTTTACAATTAACATCTATCTCTGATAGGTTTTGAAATAAAGGATGAAAAGTATTAACATTTTTAAAATTTGATGAAAAAAGGACAATAACTTCAAGATGGGTAATCAGATTTACTTTAAAATTGC
>MJUT01034916.1:237003-250457 GCA_002080005.1 Gigantidas platifrons
CATCGGTGGTGTAATGGTTAGCGTGCTCGCCTAGAGTGCGGTAGGTCGTGGGTTCATCGGTGGTGTAATGGTTAGCGTGCTCGCCTAGAGTGCGGTAGGTCGTGGGTTCGAGATCCTAATGTGTTAAACCAAATACTATTAAATTGGTATTTACTGCTGATCGCTAAGCATGCAGCAGTAAAGCGTGTTGGTCTAGTACAAAGCAGACCTCATCATCATTTCATTAACTTGTTCTCACCATGATATATCTGCAAAATTCCTAAATTGGCGTTAAGCAACAATCACTCGTGACTCACTATACATACATAGTTCACATTCATCTATAACAGGCTTGCGATATTAACTTTAAAAAAAAACCTAAAAAAAAAACAACCAAAAACAACCACAGAATATAAAGTACTCCAAATCATGCATAAATTTATTTTCTGCCAAGAACCCCCCCCCCCACCAGATTGATATAGGTGAAAAATCTTAAATAGGAATGGGAATAAAATAATATACTAGTAATGTAATATTTCATCCGAGTTGTCTGACTGAATCGAGTACACCCGGCTTTGTTAATTACATGTAACATCCGCGTGTATTTACAGAGTGAACTATTAATTATAATGAATCGCTTTATTACCTAATCATAATTGCTATGCGTATTTTTAGGTATATATTTATTTTTGACAATTTCGTTTTACGTTCAGAAGCTGTCTATTTCCCCGGGCAATAGTTCAGTCAATATATCGATCGATAATCCGGAATTTCTATCATGACGTTTCCCACTTTGTAATCTAAAACGTTTTGAAAATTAAAACTTTGAGAATCTTCATGCTTATTATGAAAAAGGTAATAGTGTTAAAATTGTAAAACAATATGCAAATACATGATATTGAAAACAGTAGTTCTTTTTAATATGTATAAAAATATATAATTAGGCAATAAAACAGTTATTTAATGGGAGTGCAGGCAATATATATATAGTATAACTAATCGTAGATTTTGAATATCAAAATAAGACCACGAGTGACCGAAGTACGCATAAGGATTAAACGAGTGGGTGGAACTTGTTCCGTTCACGAGTTTAATCGTTAATGCAGTATATCAATGGTTTTCTATAATACTAATTAAACAATATGGGTGTGCATGGTGAAGTAGTATAAAGGAAAACCTCTAGGTACAGCATAGTCACAGTACAGTCAGTGACATAGCATTATAAATCACTGTGATAGACGCATCACTCATCTTGGTGACTTGGATATATCTTTTGTTCTATTAAATATACATGTATCTTCAAAATTTCTTTTAAATTGAGAGTGTTACTTACTATTACCCAAACGTTAAATCAAAATAAAAGTAAATAGATTAAACAGACCAAAAGATATACATGCATCAGTATCAATAAGAAGATTGATACATAAATCATAGTGATTTATCACGCTATGTCTCCGACGGTAACAAGACAGTTTGGCACCAAGACATTTCGGCACCCATTGAAAAAGACAGTTCGGCACCAAGACAGTTCGGTATCAAGACAAATCGGTATCAGGACAAATCGGCACCACATTTTCTTTCAAACAAACGTGATTAGCTTTTCTAAAATAAAATCAAAGAAAGTTAAAAAAAAAACATCAATGATCGTTTAAATACAATCAAAACATACTTGATTTAAATATTCTTTAAAAGAAGCCATTATTAACTCTCTTAATTAAGATCAAAGGCATTTCGAAAATTGAGAACAAGAAATATAAAGTGTTTATGCATGCACTCCTATGTCATATGACTTACTTTTTATATAAATGTCATACCTGGCGTAAATTCCATAAACAACAGTGCCGTAATTTAAACGGAGGATTTTCCACATGTTTTCCGTAGGGTGAACATTGCTCATTGGAGTGAAAAAGGGGTATATAATCCTTAAACACAATTATTAAATGATAAAATACAGAAAAAAGGATTACAAAACATCAAAATCACAATTCTTACCATAATATTATACAAGGCAAACATTAACATTACCAAGAAGACAAATAATATGAGCCGTTTCTTTTCATCAATAACTAAATGTGGATTTTTAAGAGTACAGTGAAAACAAAAATCGTAACAAGCCCCTGTGCGTGGATCAGGATTAGAATCGGCATGATCGGGATCTTTCCCGAAAATTTGGAATTGGTTCAAGGCTATTGGAAGTTTTGTACGTAAAATCAAAGAAAAAACAAAAGAGTCGATTTGTCAAATTGAGGTCCCGAATTGTACGGGTGCCGATTTGTCTTGGTACCGAAATGTCCCACACAGGTGCCGAAGTGTCCTTGTGCCGATTTGTACCGGTGCTGAAGTGTCTAAAATTCGTCTCCGACTGTATTCTAATGTTGCTATTGTAACTTTCAGCCATTACCCAACAATCATATACACCTTGCCCTTGGAGGAAGAAAGCTTTGTCAGAAATAATTACATTTACATACCAGTGAAACATGTGACCATGTGTGTATCCACCATGACATGTTCATGTAGGTGTCTGAAAACCCCCACACTTGTTAACACCAAATATATTCCAAATCGGCAAATGTTTTACACATTTAATTTAGTGGTGGGACTCAGTCTCATTTCTCTATGTGAATTGTTTTAGTATGTCCATTTTTCTGGATTATTTTTTTATAATCATGGTAGGAACGCAGAAATGATTACCAGGTTAAATAAAGTAAATAAATAAGTGCCGTCTTGACTCAAGTAGTCAAGATTATCAGTCTTTCCCTCTCTCTCTTGGTCAGGTAACGTTGGTATTGCCATTGGGCATTATGTTTTTTCCATTGTTGTCTGCAACATACTGGATGTACATTTAACATAACTGTACTAACAGTAACAAAGAAAAAAAAAAAAAAGATTAAAATGTTATGTTAGATTGAAATTAATAAAACAGAACATTTGGACGTTTTCTTCGGTTTTTCTTTTCTGATTTCCGGATGTGCCTAGAGAAAGATAAGTTTAAAAAGAACTTCGCTATGCTGATGTACAATTTCCGCGTTTTGAATATCGATGCGTTTTTATTTTATTTACACATTTTTGACCTACCAGAAGTCTACTTATTTTTACAACATAGAAACCCCCTTCTGTTAAATGGCAGTGTATGACTCCTCTTAATGGACATTCTTGTGATGTTACCCACCACTTTCAGGACCATGACCTCACAAGATAAATTTTGCAAGGCGGAACAGGACTGCTTTAGGGACCCAGGGATAGGCTGGCACTTCTCTCAAAATTGAGGAGATGAGGTCCAATAAAACCACAATGTAAATATGAGTGATAATCAACAACTAGAATTCAGATGTCTAGCTGAATTTTACGTAATATTTTTTTCTAAATAAACTAAATTTAGTTAAAAATACCCCCAATAAAAAGTAAAAATCAAAATAAAACGTCAATGCCTATTTATATAAGGCTATGAGGCCCTTCCGAGATTCACACCAATTATTGGTTCTCCGTGCCCCGAACCGATGTACCTGCTGAACCCCTCTCCCTCTCATAAGCCATGTTCAGGACTGTACATTGTGCTCCTTACCAGTGACCGTCAAACATTAACAACCCCACGGTCTTTGTTCACTACCTCTAACGTCATATAAATATGGACCTACATTTCATGTCGCGATTCATCAAAACCACCGCTCTGTAACAGTAGCATACATGTCGACGTCATGCCCAGAAATTGATGGGATTTTTCCTCATATATATATTCATTATATTTAAATTAGATTTTGATCACTTGACTGTAGCTTCAATCTGGGTGGATTGTTTATTAGATTTGTCAAATAATATTGTAATATATTGGGGATGGTTAACCTTCTTTTAAAAGAAGTTTATATTTTTATTAGAAATTGGATCCATCAGTAACTTGTGTTCAAGTATTTCATTTAATGTTCATAGAGGAAATTATTTCAGCCTGATAATTAACAATAATTATCAGTAGTATTTCGAAATAAGTAGAAAGATTTATATCAGATTGAATTTACTTAAATTTAAATTCATTTAAACATGATCGATACAATGGGAAATTGTGTAGATGCGGTAGATTATAAATAATTGTAATATGGAAACGCCAGCAAAACGGATGTGTAAATTATACCGGTGTTCGGTACGTCACTGTCTGTCTGATAACAGAAATATATCAAGACAGGTCGTTTTCGTTCCATGGTGCTGACAGCAGTAAATAAAGAAATAAAACAAATTTAATTTGAAAAAAGTAATTGTCTGTGCATTGAAGTCTTTGATACAAATAAAATAATTTAATTGATATCTGTATTTTATAGAAAATGCTATGACCTGAGTTCAGGAAAGTGACCCTGATATGTATACCAAGTGTTTGTTCTGATAGATTTGCCACGTAGCCTTGGGTGGGCTGAAGAGTAAGAAACGGAAGTTTCTTTAAAACCTTTAATGTCGCAACACCAAAGTCGTACAACAATATAGCACAAATATACAATATACTATATACAATCAATAATTAAAATGAAATATAAATGTTACGGTAATTAAAATGAAATAAAAATGTCACTGATGACCCCTTTTATATTTATTGGTTTTGAATATAAATGACTATAAAAGTTAACTTTATGTAACGTTGCTTAGATAGCGCGTTTGTACGATTTGTACACAGAGTATACCATTTTATCAATTGTGTCAATAATTAAAAGTTGGAATTAAAAATTATTTGTATAAACTCTATTTGATTTGTTATAGTTTTTAATATCTTAATTATAAAATATTATTTGATTAAAGAAAGTGTAAGTTAAAATGGTTTATTTTAACAGATAACTTATAGAAATAAATCAAATCACTAACCGGCTTGAAGAGTAAGAAACGGAAGTTTCTTTAAAACCTTTAATGTCGCAACACCGAAGTGTTAGACACAAGGTGGGTGCCCCTTTTATACCAAATTTTACCCAGTTTCCTAGTAAGTTATTCGGAGGCACTTTTGGTTTTATTTATGGAAATTTATCTACTATTTTAGTTTGTTTATTATAATAATTTCCTGTGCAATACCTTCTGCTTCTATTTTTTAGTAACGAATTCACAACAAACGCCACCGACCGTTGGTACGATGTGCTATGCCACTTTTGTTTGATTATTAATCTTTATGGTCAAATATTACTGAAATGTGTATTGGTTTTAACTTTATTTTACAAAGAAAAATTGCATAATGAATTTCACTGTGTTTGAAGTTAACTTTAAACTGATAAGCTTAGAGATCAAATTATCGAACCATAACTATTTATTACTTTGTCTGTATAAATTGATTTTAAATGTAAAATATTGAAAATAAGCAAATTATAATTTTCTTTTAAAACTGTTAAAAATAAATGCATCACAAATGCCCCCTTTTGGAAAAATTGCTTTGTCCCCAAAGCAACACGGTGAGCTGAAATAAAATGAAAAACAGTATAATTCGAACAATAAAAAACAATTAAATTCGCTACTTGAGTAAATATATACAATGCATAAATTATTGTTCATTACTATTATTAGTATTACTGTTCACATAAATTGTTAATGTCATTGTTCATCATTATCATTGCTCACATGAGTCGCTACAATCACTGTTCTTCACAATTATTGTTCATATAAATCGCTAAAATCATTGTCATCACACGAGTCACTTAAATCATTGTTCATCATACGAATCACTAAAATCATTGTATCATAGTATAACTTTCTAAAATTATTTTCGTCCGCAATGCTCAAAGGTCGTCTAGAACTAGACCTTGCAGTTAAATGTCCACACAATATTGAATCACAAATTTAAATGTCCTTCAGTTAATGATATAACACACTGTTAAATAGAAGAAGAGATTAATACATGATATATAAAGTAAATACATACAGTAATAACACTATTATATGTAGGTTTATTTACATAAGAAACCATGTCCTGATATGTTTATAAATAAGGTTCTAAATTTGGATATAAATTGTTATGAAACTCGTTATGATTGAAGATTTTCGGAGTCGATTTTCCCTCATTTCCGTGCAAGGGTATAGCAAAGCCTTGATTTACAATCAAAATATAACCACAATATGGTTGATTTATAATTCGCTTGACTTTTAGATAATTAAGTAAGCCAACTTTAAGAGAAGTTTTTACCGTTAAACTTTGTTTCGTTAATTTGTTTGTAACTTTAAATCCCGGCCAATCGAGTAGTAAATCGCCAAAAGGAAACTTCTCTAATTTCAAATTATGAATTGTGACCGGGGTTTGAACATCCCAGTACGAAGGGCACAACGGAAAAGATATAATCGGAAGTGTGACACATGAACCACCAGATGTGAGTTCAAGAACTAAAGTTGTGTCTGCAGATTTACATTTTATAAGACACACAAGAACGTCAATTAAAAGTAATAAAATTAAAACTCCGATTATTAAAGAGCCGTGAACCCATGTAAGATATTTTAACAGTTCTGAATCAAAAATTTAACTGTCGTGGTTGTTGTTGATGCTTCAAAGATAAGACGGTTTTGTAGGTTTACTGTGTACATTGTGAACTTGTTGTACAACCATAAGTGAAGTTTGTAATGATCTACATTTGTAAATTGTTAACACATATAAATACAACCTATGAAAGAAATGCCGCCTAAAATAATAGAAATAAGTCCTAAATAACCATTTACATCCGACCAATTTGAATCTAATTCAATTTGACCGTCAAGTAGAGGTTCTGCTAAATTTTGGAAAATTTTCTCATCTGACTTTGCAGCTTTTATCATTTTTATTAGACTGAGATGATCAATTTGATCCGACGCTAAGATAATTAAATTTGTGTTTGTACAATATAAAATCAGGTACGGAAACATTTACAATGTTTTTGAAGTAAGTGTCTCCTAAATAAGATTTTATTTGTTCAGATCCGAAGAATGCTTGAAGTAGTACTAAGTTTACAGCGTAAAGTCGTGTAATTGCTTGCTGATTTTCCTGACAATTTACTAATTTTGGGTGATATGTGATAGTTGGAGTACGAATTGTACAAAGACAAGTCCCATGAGCAGCTATGTAGAATGAATATTTTGCTAAAATAATGGAATAGAAAATTTGTCATACATTTAGTTGTAATTTAATTTACTTTAAATATTCCACTGTTAGAATACATAAACTATCAGAGTTATCTTTATTGATCCATTATTTATAGATTTAATATTGTTATTACAGGGTCTTTTATTTGGAAGTATTTCCGACTGCAATACATGCTTGAACTTACAACGTCTTGGTTTTATTATTCCACTGATAATTGATCCGACGACACATTACAAATACTATTCCAGTTATTCCCCTTTTACCAAGTTTTGATAGATTAATAGAAGTACGCTCGTTAGATAATTAGTATTTCTGAAGAAAAAGGGGATTGATGTATGCGAGGATATCTAATTTTAATTTGAAAGATTTATCCCAGAAATGGATATAGCAATCTCCTATTCATTTACATGGAGCAAAAGCTGGATGAAAATCAGTTATTTCGATATAAAATATAAATAAATTCAAATAATAGTAAAAAAATAAATATTTGAAAACGAACAAATATGTATAGCTGACTCATAAAGATGAACGAGAGATAGGGTTCTCATCACGGTTCACGAAAAATACTTTTTACTAATCACTTTTCACGGGAAGAAAATTCTGCTGATCACAATTCTTGAAAAAAAATATGAGACCTAACGTAAATTGCTTGCATCCCTACTAATCGTGTCAACAAGAATCAGTGGAGATGACCGGTAAGAATGCCTGTACTATTGGCGAATCGAGTTGAGAGGGCAACAATTGTCGTCAAGAAGATAACATTAAAAAAAATCTGAAGTATATGATAAAAATATTAATATATGACCTTTTCAATATCATCTCTCCCATCATCTCTCGACCTCGTGTTGTTATCGGGGTCTCGGGATGATACACAGGCTGATATGGAAAAGGTCATTTATTAATCTTTATATCAGACATATCTATTTCCTCTGATGTAAAATTTAATATTTTTTTTTACTTAATAATTATTATTCTAAACCATTTAGGTATAAGAAAGTTTAAATTTTCAACTTGACGTACTGTCACATTATAAGGAAAATATTTTGAGTTTATTACAAATGAAGACCCTCCTTGCACATTACTAACAATACATGATTTATATGACATGAACAAGTTTCTATGTATATATCAATCACCATATTGTTTATCTGTAGATAATGCATTTTTCTGTTTTGCATATAAAAAAATGTATATATATATATTCCAACAAAAAAATAAGACCCTAATTAGTTATAGCAAGCAATAACGATCCGGTGGTGTAATAGCTAGAGTACTCGGATCATGTGCGGTAGATCGTGGTTTCGTTCCACGATCCGGTCAAACCAAAAACTATAAAATTGATATTGGCATATAGCGTAAAAAATTATGGCAAAGACTAGTTGGCTGGTAGTCAGAATAATTATTTCATTGCATGGCATAAGAGTCATGAAGTTTTCCATGAAAATAAGCTACCTTGCATCTGTTCAGTGTATGACATGAGTTTCAAAGTGTTATTCATGAAAATAAACTACCTTGCATCATTCAAACATAAGCATAAGCATCAGAAGCTTATCGTGAAAATTAGCTACCTGACATTCCGTCATTGCATGGAATAGGAGACATGAAGTTTTCCATGAAAATAAGCTACCTTGCATCTGTTCAGTGTACGACATAGCTTCAAAGTGCTATCCATGAAAATTAACTACCTTTCATCATTGAAACATAAGGATAAGCATCAGAAGCTTGTCATGAAAATTAGTTACCCGACATTCCTTCATTGCATGGTATAGGAGTCATGAAGCTTTCCGTGAAAATAAGCTACCTTGCATCTGTTCAGTGTATGACATGAGTTTCAAAGTGTTATCCATGAAAATAAACTACTTTTCATCATTGAAACATGAGAATAAGCATCAGAAGCTTGTCATGCAAATTAGTTACCCGACATTCCTTCATTGCATGGTATAGGTGTCATGAAGCTTTCCATGAAAATAAGCTACCTTGCATCTGTTCAGTGTATGACATAGGTTGCAAAGTATTATCAATGAAAATAAAGTATCTTGCATCATTCAAACATACGCATAAGCATCAGAAGCTTGCCCATGACAATTAGCTACCTGACATTCCGTCATTGTATGGTATAGGAGTCATGACGTTTTCCATGAATATAAGCTACCTTACACCTATTCAATGTATGATATAGGTTTCAATGTGTTATCCATGAAAATAAATTACCTTTCATCATTCAAACATGAGCATAAGCATCAGAAGCTTATCCATGGAAATCAGCCACCTGACATTCCTTCATTGCATGGTATCGGAGTTCTGAAGTTTTCCATGAAAATAAGCTACCTTGCATCTGTTCAGTGTAAGATATAGGTTTCAAAGTGTTATCCATGAAAATAAACTACCTTTCATCATTCAAGCATAAGCATAAGTATCAGAAGCTTTTCATGAAAATTAGCTACCTGACATTCCGTCATTGTATGGAATAGGAGTCATGAAGTGTTCCTTGAAAATAAGCTACCTTGCATCTGTTCAGTGTACGACATAGCTTCAAAGTGTTATCCATGAAAATAAACTACCTTTCATCATTGAAACATAATTATGGATAAGCATCAGAAGCCTGTCATGAAAATTAGCTACCCGACATTCCTTCATTGCATGGCATAGGTGTCATGAAGTTTACCATGAAAATAAGCTACCTTGCATCTGTTCAGTGTATGACATAGGTTGCAAAGTGTTATCAATGATAATAAACTACCTTGCATCATTCAAGCATAAGCATAATCATCAGAAGCTTGTCCATGAGTAACATGGCGGGTGTCTAACAAGAAGCAGGAACTGCTTACCCTTCTCGAGCACCTGGGTTTACATCCGTTTTTATTGTGAGTTCTGTGTATCTACTCTCTGTAGTTTTCTATACTGTGTTGTTTTTGTGAGTTCTGTGTATCTACTCTCTGTAGTTTTCTATACTGTGTTGTTTTTTGTGAGATCTGTGTATCTACTCTCTGTAGTTTTCTATACTGTGTTGTTTTTTGTGAGTTCTGTGTATCTACTCTCTGTAGTTTTCAATACTGTGTTGTTTTTGGTGAGTTCTGTGTTATCTACTCTCTGTAGTTTTATATACTGTGTTGTTTATTGTGAGTTCTGTGTATCTACTCTCTGTAGTTTTCTATACTGTGTTGTTTTTTGTGAGTTCTGTGTATCTACTCTCTGTAGTTTTATATACTGTGTTGTTTTTTGTGAGTTCTGTGTATCTACTCTCTGTAGTTTTCTATACTGTGTTGTTTTTTGTGAGTTCTGTGTATCTACTCTCTGTAGTTTTATATACTGTGTTGTTTTTGGTGAGTTCTGTGTATCTACTCTCTGTAGTTTTCTATACTGTGTTGTTTTTTGTGAGTTCTGTGTATCTACTCTCTGTAGTTTTCTATACTGTGGTTTTTTTTTTTGTTCTTTGTATTTGTTCTGTGTTTTGTGCCCAACATTGTTCGTGTCTCTGGATTGTCCATACTTGATTGACCAGTCGGTTTCTCTAATGTTTATATGTGATAGAGTTTGTTTGATACATATGAGGATAAGTGGTTTTTGTCTGGTACCCCTGATTTATCAACCAATAAAACCAAAGGTCGTTGTATAACGGAGATATTATTGAAACAACGAAGTTAAGGAGCAATTCCAATGTTGATTTTTATATTATATTTTACCATCATAATTGATTCATATAATTCTTCTAACAGGCTGGTTATGCTTCTAGAGCTGGAACTGCTCACCCTTCCGGAGCACCTCAGTTCACCCCAGTTTTTAGTAGGGTTCGTGTTACTCGATCTTTAGTTTTATGTGTATGTTTTGTAGATCGTTGTTTGTCCTTTTGTATTTTTTATTTTGGCCATTGTGTTGTCTGTTCTTCTTTGATATACGAATTCTGATTACCCCTTTGGTATCTTCAATCCCGTCTTGTCTATCATTTTGTTTTTTCCAACACCTGTCGAATACATATTCCAATCTCTAGAATAAAATATTTGAAGTTTGAAATTGTGATCCGATACAAGCCAATTTATTTCATGACTGATGACCATGTTCTATATCAAACCACATACTGCATGCCCTTCGGTGTCACCAGAGTCCATCTATGATTTATAGGGGTTCGTTTTGCTCGATTTCTAGTCTTCTGTGTAGTGCTTTGCAGATCATTGTTTGTCCTTTTGAATTTTTTCCATGGCCCATTGTATCGTTTGTCCTTCTTCCATTTATCGCTTCTGATTACCCCTTTGGTATCTTGATGCCGTGAAATTTTCAAATATAATACAGTTATCTCCTAACTGTACATGAATTTCCATTGAATGATTTCTTATAAATTACAAATTTGTATGACTTAAGGCGAGCACACTAACCATTATACTAGGACTATTTAATCAAACACAATATGTACATTTATATATATATATTATGACAACTTGTACTCAAATATAACAAAACGATACATCTTTTACCTTAAATTAAATTGTTACTGATTTTGCATAACATACAAAATAATCATTTAGTACCATAGAAAATAAGGGAGGTAATACCGTTGGTGTCTTTTACACAGTGCTTACTGAAAGCTGGCTAAATTGAAACTCTTTTGGACTCATGTTTGTGCTCAAATAGGCAGGTGATCAGTTTAAACAGGTTAAATTAACAGAGATTTCATATAGTTGGACTTTATTTTTCAAGGTTTAGTTTAGACAGGTTTCACAGTATTTACAAATCGATCTTTACACCGAAAAATTCCGTAATTCGAAAAAGGACAGACAATACAATATGCAAAAGACAAAAAGGACAAACAATGATCTACAAAACATACACATAAAACTAAAGATCGAGTAACAGGAACCCCACTAAAAACAGGGAGTGAACTCAGGTGCTCCGGAAGGGTAAGCAGTTTCTGCTCCACTTGTGGCACTCATCTTGTTAATCTAGTTACAAACCCGGTGATAACTCATGAAAGAGGAAAGGACCGGGAAGTGCTTACGACAAGTGGAACATATCCGTTGTCATTTGTGACACAGCTATTCGATAACGTTCAACTAAGTCATGGTGGCGATGGTACAACTTTCGAAGTGATAGCTGTAAAGAGAATGATTTTACATGAAATCATGTATTAAACCTCATACTCAAACTCATTGTTATAAAGCAACAGTACTAAGGGTATACAAAGTGAGAGAAAAAATCTAACATGATGAGAAATACTTTTCGTGACATTGGCAAATAGGGTCAGAAAAACATTTCAGAACTCTCACTACTTTTAAGTTAGAGGAAGAAGTCACTTCTCTGTCATAGAGTTCACAAGGAGAAGCGGAAGACAAGAGAGAGAAGTGGGGAGACTTGTGAGAGTAGTTAATGGCGATTAATTGAATGAGTGAGTCAGTGAGTGATTGTTGTTTAAACCAATTAAGCAGTTTTTCAGATATATCATGGCGAGAACAAGTTAAGTTTCAATGATATGATAATGGGGCCGCTTTGTACCAGACCAACACGCTGAGTTGACTTTTTATAGTGCTAGCTCACTGAAACAACAGTCTTTGGTTTGACCCGACAGAGGCTCGAACCCATGATATACCACACGCTAAACATTAAACCACCGATGCGGCCCCATTGCTTATGCTGTATAATTATTATTGTTATTTGTATATACGTCCATTGTTTATGCTATATTTTGTAGAGAGAAGTGGGGAGACTTATGGGAGAAGTTAATGGCGATTAATTCAAAAACAATATTGTGCGACACATCTGAGGTTACCCTGCCCAAATTTATTAAATAGTTTTACACCTGTCTGATCTGATGTGTTCTGTTTTATATTCATCAGTGCCTAATTTATTTCTATCCAATGTCAAATATTTATTTCTTTCTACCTTGACTAATGTAGTTTTGCATACCTGTGAATTTTGATATGTACCCCCCCTTTTTTTTTTAAATATTACTGTGCTTTGATCTAATACGACACGAATTGTAATTACTCATCAGAAGAAAGATGCATCTACCAATTTTCTCAAATGTCCAACTAATATATATATATATATATAGCCAGGGAATGAAAATGTAGCAAAAAAGGATATTGACAGTCACAAACTGAAGCAAGTAAGGGCTGTGATTATTATTTCTCAGACCTTAACTGAAATTGCAACAGTAGCATAACATTGCTGTAGCTAAAATCTGTTTTAATTGCTGAGAAGTATCAACGTTCACACCTGTGTGCATGTAAACCGTTCGATGGATAGATCGCAGGAAAAACCAAACCTTTAGACAGTGATTTGATCGGACAGTGATCGAACCTACAGTAGCCCTCATTCGAAGTGAATACGATATCCACTACACCAAAGAGGTTGTCTTGTAAATATAGGTGTGCTATTTCTTGATATTTATAACTATTTAAAAAAATTGCTGAAAAAAAGA
>MJUT01034916.1:296117-335602 GCA_002080005.1 Gigantidas platifrons
CGCCACTCATTAGTGTGGTTTGGTTTGGTTTTATGATGGCTAATGCCACTTTCAACAATATTTCAGCTGTATCGTGGCGGTCAGTTTTTTTGGTGGAGGAAAAGGGAGTACACGGAGAAAACCACTGACCTGCCGTATGTCACTGACGAACTTTATCACATAATGTTGTATCGAGTACACCTCGCCATGAACGGTGTTCCAACCCACAACATCAGTGGTGATAGGCACCGATTGCATAGGTAGTTGTAAATCCAACTACTATGCAATCACGGCCACGACAGCTCCTCACTTGCTATCGACTCTACATGGTATGTGCTGACCGTCACTTTTGACTATTATTGCACGGGGGTTGCGCATTAATTTAAATAAATAATTTTGTGCAATCCTTAAGAAAAAGTATGAATTACAGAGAAAGTAGGAAAGATAGAAAAAAGTGTATATAGGAAAGTCAGAGGAATAGGCGAAAGATTTGTCAAGTTGCATGTTCATACATTCAGCAATAGGTCACTCTAGCTACCGTAGCGGCCACTGGGTATACACCCAACCAGCACCGCACTATCACCCTCACTAGATACTACATACAACTTGAGGACCCTAAACTTAGATAGAGGCCGTGGACAGCTCCTGTTTGAAAGATACCAAACAGGGAGCCTCAGAAACTGGTGCTGACAAGGTATTCCAAATACTGGTGGTCTGTGGAAAGAAACTGTGTTTGTAGGAATCTGTGGATGCTGAGAAATGTTGGTACTTCAAGGAATGGCTAGATCTTGTTTGACGAGTTGGTTTGGTCAGATACTCTTCTCCTCTGATGTCAATTAAGTTGTCGATGATCTTGTACATCATAGTAAGTCGGACTTTCTTTCGTCTTGTTTCAAGTGTGTCCCATTCTAGATCTCCAAGCATGGAAGTTACGCTCCTGATATTTCTATAGCGATTTGTCACGTACCTAGCCGCTTTTCGCTGGACCATTTCCATCTTGTTTATGGCATCTTTTGTGTGCGGACTCCATACTGATGAGCAGTATTCAATTGTAGGACGGATTAAGGTTTTATATGCTGCTGTTTTCGTATCCTGGTTGCTGACCTTCAGGTTTCTTCTTAAAATTCCGAGAGTACTGTTTGCCTTTTTAACAGTTTTGTCAATATGACTCCTCCAAGACATGACTGATAGTTTGTGTCCTTTGAGAATGTAGTCTTGTAGTATTGGTGTTCTATATCGTGTCACATGGAGTGTGCTGCATTTATCTGGATGGAAATCCATTCCCCATTTTTGTTCCCAGTCTGCCAGTTTGTTGAGGTCATCTTGGAGTATAATGGTATCTTCGTTCGATCGAATTATTCTGTAGAGAATACAGTCATTCGCAAAGAGTCGAGTGCATGACTGTACACAGTTCGGGAGATCGTTTATAAAGATCAGGAACAACAAAGGGACTAGGACTGTTACTTGAGGTACGCCACTGACGACTGGTACTGTATCAGATGTTGCCCCTTCCACTATTACCTGTTGTGGTCGGTTGCTCAGAAATGCCTTGATCCATCCTTGTGTGGAATCTCGGATACCGTAGTGATCAAGTTTCTTCAGGAGTCTTTCATGTGGTACTCGATTGAACGATTTTGAAAAGTCGAGGATGCTAAGGTCGTGCTGATATCCTACATCTAATGATGATAACAGTTCATGTGCTAGTGTTAAGAGCATTTACAACTACGTCTTGCTCTAAATCCGTGTTGGCAATCAGTCAAAATGTGGTGAGCATCTAGGTGTCTAAGAATACTGCTGACAATTATATGTTCTTGTACTTTACAATATAGACTGGTCAGTGATACTGGGCGATAGTTGCTGGCTCTATATCGTTCCCCTTTCTTGAATATGGAAGTAACGCTTGCGGTGCGCCAATCATTCGATATGTTCCCCTCATCTAGACTATTCTGAAAGATCAATGTTAATGGTGGAGCTATAACATCTGCAAGGTCTCTCAAGATTATTGCTGGTATTTGGTCAGGCCCAAATGCTTTTTGAGGGTTCAGTTTCTGGAGAAGTTTTTGAGCTCCATCTATGCTGACAGATATTTCAGGCATAGATGAATAAGGTTCGCCATCTGGTGTTGGTATATCAGATGTGTCTTCATTTGTAAATACTGATTGGTATTGTCGATTTAGAATATCAGCTTTATCTTTAGCGTCGGCGTGTAATATTCCCGCATCTTTAAGTGGAGCTATCCCATTTGTGTCTTTCCTCAGTGATTTGATGTATGACCAGAATCTTTTCTGTTTTGGTGACTATCTTCCTGGTCTGGGTCTCCTATTTCTATGATGTTGTTGATGTACTTCCAGTACGATCGTCTCTCTGCCTTTTGTAGACGTGCTTTTGTTTCTTTATATCTCTTTAAGTCCATTTTATCCTTTGTTTTCTTATACTTTTTATACTGTTTATTTTTTTTCCTGATTAGTGATTTTACTTCTTGACTGATCCATGGTTTCTTGTTTTTATTTCCACGGATGAGTTTTGTTGGTATGTGTTCGTTCATTAGTGAATGGATCTTGTCTTTAAATTCTGTCCATAGCTGTTCGACATTCTTACCTTTTGATGACTCTTGGTATTGTCCATAGAATTTTCTTAGTTCGTCTTTCATTGGATTATAATCTTTGTCCTTGTACATAAATACTTTTCTTGGTGGTACTTTAACTTTCAAAGGACGAAGGCTAGATTCTATAAATACGGCTTCATGATCTGAGATCCCAGGAATGACTTCTACTTTGTTGGTTAATGTTGAGTTGTTAGTGAAAAATAAATCGAGTACATTAGCGGTAGTCTCTGTTACACGTGTAGGTTCCTGTACTACTTGGTCAAGAAATGTGTCTTTCGTAATAGTTAGTAGCTGGTTGTATTGTGTTCCATTAGTGGCATATTCCTTGACTGTTTCTTTTTCCCAATTTATGTCGCCAAGATTAAAATCTCCTCCAATCTATAGATGTGCTCCATTTGCAGTTGGTATTCTTGTGATGAAATAATAAAGTTTGTCTAGATATTGAGGATCACATCTGCCTGGTGGTTTGTAAAAGGATCCAATATACAGGTCATTGCTTCCAAGTGTTTTAATTTTTCCCCATACAAGTTCAATATCATCTTGTGGTGAAACGTTTAGTTCTTCTGGTTCACTGCTATCATATTTCTTTGATATTAGTAAAAAAAAAAAGACCCCACCGCCTTTGCCGTCAGTTCTGTCTCTGCGATATGCCTTGAACCCTTCTGGAAAAACTTCAGCAATTCGTATGGTAGAATTAAGCCACGACTCTGTACCTATTAGAATGTCGGCCTGAATGGATGAGATGAGGTTTCTCAATTGTGAAGGTTTACCCTCTGATTTTATAGATTGACAGTTGACTACGACAATACGCATTGGCAAGTCTTTCCTTTTCTGTGGTTGTAAATGCTCCTGTGTGCTTTTAGTTGGAGATGATGTGGCAGCAGGATTACTAAAACTGATGTCAGAGTGCATGGTATCACTAAGTATGGTAAAAGAGTAGACGATTCATAGATGGTACTGTCAAATATGCTTGGTGATAGGTTCGGAAGGCCGCATTGACAGCAGTACAAACTGATATGTCTTAGGCCATTGTAGAATACATCAGGCATGCTTATACATTCTTGGTGAGACCAGACTTCACACGAGTCGCAACAAACTCCAGGGTGCTCCATTTTACTGCCTTGTTGCAGACTGCACATGGGAATTTTATTGGCCGTGGACCAGGATTTGGTTCCGGGCCATATGACAGTGTCAACAAGAGGCTACATAAGTACAGCAAGACTTGCTTCCTACGACAAACAGGGCCGTCTGCATTTGACCGAATGCATTTCATAGCGACAACAAACTGAGCTGGTAGTGAGAACGATGAGGTTTGACCTTTGTCATCTGTTGTATCTGTGATAAGGGTACTGTGCTCGTCTTTAACGAAAGCAATTTACATAAGATTGTACATGTAAAGGTAAGTGTAAAATACATACGAAACATAGCTTCTTCTTGTCTACCGGATGTTTATGATTCAGCTAAGAATTGTGGGTATGAAATCATACCCGAGGGTCTATAGGTAGGTACTAGAATGCAAAGCTGAAAATAATCTTACTAGCAGAAGATCGATAGGTATGTAGCATAGTAGTTTATATGTACTGATTCTGCAGATATAATGTGAGAATGATTGCTTTGATAACCAAAAGTTTCAAAAATGTTGGAGCTCTGTTTTTTCGGCATCCATGTTGGCGCGTGTGCAAAACACCTGATTTCATTTATCGCAATAATAACCCCCTAAATCTCTATTATGCACTTCCGTTGCACGAATCTGATTTTACATCATATTAGACATTTATTTAGCAATTGTATTCACCCGAAACTACACCTAGAAATTGTACTCACCTGATTCTGCACCTAGAAATTTTACTCACCCGAAACTACACCTAGAAATTGTACTCACCGGAATATACATCTACGATTTTTACTCGCCCGAATCTACACCTAGAAATTGTACTCACCCGAATCTACATCAACGATTTTTACTCGCCCGAATCTACACCTAGAAATTGTACTCGCTCGAATCTACACCTAGAAATTGCACTAACCCGCATCTACACCTATAAATCGTACTAACCTGAGTCTACACCTAGAAATTGTACTCACCCGAATATACATCCAAAAAGGCAGACATGATGAGAATAAGGACGGAAAACATAATTATTGTAAGCAATGTGGAAGAATTCAATGTAGACTACCAGACATGCACCTTGTTTGTCACCGATCTGATTAAGTGCAGAGAAAGAACCTTGTATTGTCGTGTTAGTGATAAGATAAACCGCCTACGTATGACGTGATTTTGTCATAATTCATCTAACGGTCAGAAAAAAAATCCCTTTTTTATATTCATTTATTTAAGGTTTATGAAAGAATACGATTAATTTATCTACACCTGATCCATTGTTTAGAGTAGGACACCATTGTGTATATCTGGAATGACAGAGCATACGGATTAATGCAGTTTTACAACGGTAGCTAAACAAAATTGAAATATCCTTAGTTCAAAGATATACGTCTCTAGGCAATAAATAAAAATAAACTTGATACCACTAACACACAAATACATGACCGCTCCATTCCCTGGCTTGAACATGCACTTCAATAAAAGGTGGCGGAGTCACACCAGCATCTATCTCACTGAACAGGATACTACAGATAAGACTAGACCTACTTCATACATTTACATACATATAGTAATTAGCAGTGTCGGTTGAGATCGAAGCTTTACCACACAAAAGAAAGCGGTAAAAGGTCAGATATATTTATGCTAAAGATACATTGTTTGTGTATAGTGGTGTCCAACACGTAGTGTGTTGTGTTTTTGCTTTGTTTGTGTTTGTTTGTGTATAGTGGTGTCCAACACGTAGTGTGTTGTGTTTTTGTTTTGTTTGTGTTTGCTTGTGCATAGTGGTGTCCAACACGTAGTGTGTTGTGTTTTTGCTTTGTTTGTGTTTGTTTGTGTTTAGTGGTGTCCAACACGTAGTGTGTTGTGTTTTTGCTTTGTTTGTGTTTGCTTGTGCATAGTGGTGTCCAACACGTAGTTTGTTGTGTTTTTGTTTTGTTTGTGTTTGTTTGTGTATAGTGGTGTCCAACACGTAGTGTGTTGTGTTTTTGTTTTGTTTGTTCTTCGTCTTGTATACCCTGTTTTGCCAGTTTCTCTGAATTGTTCATTTTTGATAACCCCTTCAACAATCTCTAGCGTTTATTGTATATCATCAATCCAAACAAGCTATTAAAAATTTCCAATTGATCTACAAATAAAAGTTGATAACTTGCCAACCAAACCTAACACATGAAAGCCTCGCTGTTTATTTTCAATGACGCCCTTTAAAAGTAATAGTTTAACTGGGAATTTGTGAAATTTCCAGTTATATGTAGCACATTTCCTGCAACACCTGCATATGTAGTATATATCTGTCGAAACGATATTCCAGAGCTTGTGATTCATATCAGGATTTCATTGACAATGAAATTGTTGAACAAAAGGTTCCTAGTGGTAAAGTTGAAGTCATCATTTCAAAAGTTGCATGGATTCCGCCATATTCGAAAGGGATAAAAAAAAGTGCCAAATTCCAAAATTTGAACTTCCTTATAGTTGATCTGATCCGAATTAATTCATTATTTTATTTGTAAAATGTTCATCTGTATGGGTATCTATAGCTCAGTAAAGGAAGCCAGGTGTGTCTTTATGGGAAAGGAACTATAATATGTACAAGAAGTGTTTGAAGATACTAAATGGGGTAATCAGAATCCGTAAATCGAAGAAGGACAGACAACACAATGCCCAAAAGGATCAACAATGATCTACAAAACATGCACATAACACTACAGGTCGAGTAACACGAACCCCACTACAAACCGGTGTTTTATAGACAAGTGTGTTTTATGTTATATTTCTAAGGAACTTGTAGGTGTATACGTGTAATGATAAAATTTGATCACTGCACGATATAGCTGGAATATTTGTAAAGTTGGCGTAAAACATCAATCAATCAATCAATCAATGAATCAATCGAACAAACCGGGGACCCGAACCCACGAACTACAAAATACTAGGCGAACACTATATTATTGCACCACTAATACGGTTAATGTGACAAGGACTTCCGGTAATATACCAGTGGGTTTCCTTCGTTAGTTATAGTTTTGGAGCTTAACTTGATTGTTGTAGTAAAATTGGTGCAGAAGGAAGTATTTGTCGACTTGCTATGGTCGTGATATGCGTCGATCTGCATCAACCCAATCTGATTAAAATCAGATCTCTCAACTTTACTTATATTTTGCTGCGTATGATATATGAAACCGTATTACGGGTCACATGTTATTTAGTTAAATAGTTTTTCTTGCTTTACGTTCGGCTACTGTCTGTATGTATTGCGGACAGAATACTTTCTTGGACTACTGCTCTGTCTGTTTTCTTCTTGCTTTTACTTGAAATGCACCTGTCTTTGTTAGGTCAGCGTTGGTGGTCGGTCACCAAGGTCTGTATCCATGTCGTTGGTTGGATAGCGGTCCACTAGTGTAGGGTCGTCTGTGTCGATGGCGTCAGAGTACGGCTCCGTTCCTTCTAGGTACACATGTTTACAGAACATGACTTTTCACATGCATGCTCTACGTACAGTTGTGACTGTCTCCCAGGGCTTCTGGGATTCGTTTCGATTCTTGGTGTGCGTTAATGGCCAGTCTTTAATATGAGATCTGCTCTGTGTGGACCGCTCTACTTTTTGCAAAACTTCACTGAGTAGTGTTTTCTGGTTGATGTCGTGATTACTTTGCTAGTCAATCTGCGTTGTGTAGTCTATCTACATGTATATGTAATGATTCTCAGTCTGTGCCTCTGTTTCTACTTTTAGGTCAACAACGGCTTAATTCCTTTTCGTATTTCACTGGTTTAGACGCCGTGCGTTTCCTTTACGCATGGACGGAGACGGGTCATTCTTTTCCAATTGCAGCAATGGTTGTCTCAGTCTTGATCCAAACCAATTTGGCCGTGGCTGCACAGGCAATAACATATATATTCCATGTCAATTTCTTCCCCTCTACATCTGCATGTTTCAGAAATTTGACCAATTCAACATGGAAGTCCATTGTTGTAATGTATTAGTGAGCTCTATTCATTGATGAGTTGTATTCGCTAGCCAAGTCTAGACCTGAATGTGATGCTATAATGATATGATAAACATAACTTTTACGGCATATTGGATTGACGGAACATGCATTACAATTTAGTAACATTTTCATTGTCTCGCAACCGCTATTTTCATTGGATTGTTTATACGGTGACTCGTAATGGGATTCCCTTAGATACTCCATGCCCCGGCATATCAGACTCATGAAGCAAGTGACAGGTCCGATATTAATCAGAATTTCAATAAGTTGTTTTTTTCCTGTAGATATCTCATTAATTCTACTACATGATTTTTCCAATAAGATTTGACCTAGCTGTTATAGTTTCCGAGATATAAAGTAGCATAGGGAGTCAAAAGGGAATAACATCAAAATGAAAACTTTCATCAATATATGTCTATTTCCTTATCCCCCTGAAGTTTCCAAAAACATTTGCTGTATTTTTAATTGCTCCAGAGATATGAGTGAACTTTCGGAGCACCCGAATTCACTTCCGGGTTATAGTGGGGATCGTGTTCCTCAATCTTTAGTTTTATTTGTGTAGTGTTTGTGTAAGCCATAATATTGTTCTGTGAAAATGTGTCCGATTGTATCTTTTTCAATGGAAAATCCCCAACAGACCAAAAGAAGTCACCTCTGCGCTTTATTCCGTCCTCGGACTTTATCATAGAAAACAATTGTAACAGACGACAATATTTCACGTCGGACACTATTTAATCCTACATTTGTAGGTCATTTTTTCTTCTTTTGTCCTTTCTTCTTTTAGTCTTTGCTTTATTGTCTGTCATTACTCGATTTACGTCATCTGATTACCCTTTTGGTATCTTTAAACTTTTCTTGGTAGAAGTAGAACGCGTTGTTTTTGTATTGTTCCGAATTAGGAAAAATCACCGAAGTGAACAGTTGTCATGGTGGACACGATATGCATGTATGTGTTTCAGCTTTCTGTGGCAGCTTGATGTTTTATCCTGGCATTCCGAGATGCACCACCCGATCTGAAATATTGGAGAGTGTCTTAAACACCAACGACACTTCACATTTAGTTCATAGTATAAATACCTTTTACAAAATGAAATACATATTCTACTAGAGTTATCGTTCCTTGATCGTTGTTGTCATGGAGACAAAGGTAGATCCTGAATTAAATATTGCAGTTAAGGACATATCTCTTAATATTCTGTTTCAAATCTGGGCTTTCCCTTTATTCTTAAAAGTTAGTAGGCGTAATTTAAAACCGTCAAGATATAGCTGAAATATTAATGAAAGTGGCGTTAAACACCATTTAACCCTATACCCCTGTAATTAAGATAGCAAAAAGCTGTTGTATTTCACCTTTATTTTCTAATAGAGAGTTTTTATTTGTTATTTCCATGATAGGCTTCTGGTCCGTTGTTGGTATGTACATAATGTCCTCCTTTATCCTTGGAAATTAAAGCATGCTGGTACATTGATTATGTAATCACACGCATTTGTATTCTCGTTAAACACTAGTCCCGGTGCGCATGGTTCGTGGAAGGTATATCCAAATGAGCATTGGTAATAATGACCACACGCTTGGCTATCTCTATATAGACCATCTGATTTTCCACGACAAAATATGGCTGCAAAAGAACACGTGTTTTATATTAGGTTATGTTGTACTTGCATTGTTCTCCCAGGCGTTGATGTCCATCGTTTGTAAGAAATAAAGCAGTAGTGCACACCACGCGTTTCTGGAATGACCCCATTTGACCCGACATGGTTTATTACATATACATATATTATTAAAACTAAGGTTCTCATCATTCATGTATAGGTGAACATAGCCGATTTTGACTATCAAATTTATTTAGACCTTTCGGTTTTAATGATCTAAACGACTTCTAAATAATCAAGTCTTTAAGTGATATTGTACTTGACTATAATGTGAAGCTATTTCATATTTCTAATACCAGGTTCTCACGGATTAGCAGTAATTGGTGAACGTGTTTTGTATAAACACCAATGTATTAAAACACATCGTCCCCTGTGTTAACCGAGTCGTGGAGATAAACAGAAATCCCGTGTAAAGCGAACTCGGAATAAATTGGAATCATGTGTAAAACGATTTCAACGAGAATATGTATTAAGCTGTCAAACTTGCATCTGATTTTTGGGACAATAAAATATGCATAAAGCAAAAAAAAAGAGCGCTGGAGACAAGGATTTATATAGTCTACTATATAAATCCTTGCTGGAAATAAACCGAAATGCTGTATAAAGCGAACTCGTCCTACATAGGTATCGTGTGTATTTAGGGCATTTAAGGAGAATATTTTCTAAGTTGTAAAAGTTGAATCTGTTTTTTAGACAATAAAATATGTTTAAGTTAAAAAAAAAAAGCGAATTCTGAATTAACCAGAATTCATCGGAATGCTAAAAAGGGGGATCCTGCTAACACAAGAATCTTGTATATGCCAAAAATTCACATTTAGCATGACATATACATCATATCTAATTTAAACGTCTGTCTTTTCCAAACAAAAACAATTGTTCCCAAAATGTGTTCAATATCGGTACGTTTCCCTCTATGCTTAATGTTTTAAAGATTCGTACCTTTCTATATACATATACTAGTACGATCAAATAGCCCTTTAAGGAATTAAAAAAGCATTCTTTTCCTTTGATCTGTTTATGGTTTATATACCAGAATGTAAGCAACAGCTAAGAACTATGAAATAATACATGCAGATACAAGATATTGAGCGCATAAAATATGGGCTGTAGTTTTATTACTTTTAGAGAGCCGTACAATAATCAACGACCTAGACGTGATATTGCATGGCGTCATGTTACATTCATTTATACCACAGGTTTGTTGCGAAAAACGTGGAACTGTGGTATACATATTACATACAGACTCTATTAAATCTTGTGGCTCAAACCTAAATACTAGTAACTACTAGTAGCACTAAGTACATGTATCATACCTGAATATGTCGTTGCTGTTGTGACCTTTGGTGCGTTTGTCGGCGGAATTGTCCAAAATGGATATGATCTTGCTGTTGTGACTTTTTGTGCGTTTGTCGGCGCAATTGTCCAAATGGGATATTGCGTTGGCGTATGTGTGTAAACCGGTTTAGTTGATGGTTTGGCAGTAACCGGAAGTTGAGTTGGCGCATGGGTCGTTGTTGGAGCATTAGTTTTTTGGGTTGGTGTGTTGGTTTTAATGGGAGCTTGTGTAGTTCTTCTAGTTTGCACAGGCGCAATTGTAAAGAATGGATAATTAGTTGGTTTGGTGGTTTGACTTCCACCAGGTCGTACAGTGGAAGCTCCACTTGGTTGTTGATTAACCGTACAGTGTACATTTCTTTTCCAATCACAAAACTTTGACACGGGGTTGTACAATAGTCCACTAGCGCAGTGAACATCGAAAGCCATATGTCCAGCACAAATATAGTAGGAATCGCATGCATTTGGATCGGGATAAAATCCACTAGCTTTTCCTGCACATGTGAACTTGGTGGTATGTCCAAGATGATTTTGCAAAGGTGTCGTGTTTATAGGAGCTACAACAAGAAAGAAATAAGATAATGACACATTTTAATAAAAGCGTAGATACCAATCTGCGAGGGTCAACATCGTACAATATATTGAATCTCAGTATCAATATTTGGGGGTAAATTAGCTTTTATGTTTACACCATTATTATTACGCAATCAATTGGTGCTTATATTGTTTTTATGAACAAAATACCGGATGGAACGACGATAAATTGTGAATACAACAGGACAGTACAGAATTCCGTCGCGGTAAACTGTAATAATATGATAATCACAAAATTAGGAAACCTTGTGAGATGATTGCTTAACGAAAAGTGAGCATGTGTCAGCTTTATTATGGAGAGAACAAGCTAAATTTAGATGATATCCGGTTTCATCTTTTGTTGTAGATCGTGTGGGTAATCAAGACTAACTGACCAGGCATTGAAATAAAGTTATATAAACTTAAATAAATAAATAAATAAATAAATAAATAAATAAATAAATAAATAAATGAATGAATGAATGAATGAATGAATGAATGAATGAATGAATGAATGAATAAATAAATAAATAAATAACTCACCAAATGTTAATATCTTTGTTGTGTGTTTCTGGGTGTGTGTTGTTATTTTACTTGTTGTTGGCTTTGTTACAGCAGGCCTAGGTGTAGTCTGTATTATTCTAAATAAAATGAAAAGCTAAAATTACAGCACTATCAGAACAATTAATTCAAAATTCAATATCACAATCGTAGAAAGATGCTACATCGATACCCTTAACACACAAATTTATACATGACTACTCACTTTCCTGGCATGGTACAGGCACTTTAATAAAAAGTGGTGGAGTTAAACTCGCTTTATTGGCTCAAATAATCATCAAAACAAATATTATATTCCGACATTTTATACAAATTATAGGGAGCAATCATTTCATTGTTGCTGGGGGAAGATCTGGGGGAATAGTTAATAGAAACGTAGATATCTAATTTAGTGCGCTGAAAAACAATCATCGGATAAGTCAAAAGATTTGGAAGTCAAACAATTTAACAAGAAATAATTCAAAAACCTGAAATTGGAAGTTTAATTACTCATCTCGTAAGTCAATTTCTCACTGAATTTTTTTAGGAATGGGTAAACAGTACAGGGTAAAACAACTGATCGAGTAGTAGAATCCTGTATTATTCATGTCATCAGGTTTGAAACAACAATAGCACAACGGATGGATGTGGAGCAGGAACTGCATACTTTTTCGGAGCACCTGTGTGCATCCTCTGTTTTTATTGGAGCACCTGTGTGCATCCTCTGTTTTTATTGGATCACCTGTGTGCATCCTCTGTTTTTATTGGAGCACCTGTGTGCATCCTCTGTTTTTATTGGAGCACCTGTGTGCATCCTCTGTTTTTATTGGAGCACCTGTGTGCATCCTCTGTTTTTATTGGAGCACCTGTGTGCATCCTCTGTTTTTATTGGAGCTCGTGTTGCTGGTTCTATTCATTTCTGTGTAATGTCTACAGATAATGTGCTTGTCTTTTTGTCCCTTTTCTTTGGCCATTATGTTATCTGTTCTTCCTTGATTTACGGCTTTTAATAATTTGTTGTCCCTTCTCTTTGGCCATTATGTTATCTGTTCTTCCTCGATTTACGGCTTCTAATAATTTGTTGTCCCTTTTCTTTGGCCATTATGTTATCTGTTCTTCCTTGATTTACGACTTCTAATGATTTGTTGTGCCTTTTCTTTGGCCATTATGTTATCCGTTCTTCCTTGATTTACGACTTCTAATAATTTGTTGTCCCTTTACTTTGGCCATTATGTTATCTGTTCTTCCTTGATTTACGGCTTCTAATAATTTGTTGTGCCTTTTCTTTGGCCATTATGTTATCTGTTCTTCCTTGATTTACGACTTCTAATAATGTGTTGTCCCTTTACTTTGGCCATTATGTTATCTGTTCTTCCTTGATTTACGGCTTCTAATAATTTGTTGTCCCTTTTCTTTGGTCATTATGTTATCTGTTCTTCCTTGATTTACGGCTTCTGATAATGTGTTGTCCCTTTTCTTTGGCCATTATGTTATCTGTTCTTCCTCGATTTACGACTTCTAATAATGTGTTGTCCCTTTTCTTTGGCCATTATGTTATCTGTTCTTCCTCGATTTACGGCTTCTGATAATGTGTTGTCCCTTTTCTTTGGCCATTATGTTATCTGTTCTTCCTTGATTTACGGCTTCTAATAATGTGTTGTCCCTTTTCATTGGCCATTATGTTATCTGTTTTTCCTTGATTTACGGCTTCTAATAATTTGTTGTCCCTTTTCCTTGGCCATTATGTTATCTGTTCTTCCTCGATTTACAGCTTCTAATAATTTGTTGTCCCTTTTCTTTGGCCATTATGTTATCTGTTCTTCCTTGATTTACGATTTCTAATGATTTGTTGTGCCTTTTCATTGGCCATTATGTTATCTGTTCTTCCTCGATTTACGGCTTCTAATAATTTGCATTGTGCTTGTTCCTTTGTTTATTGTATTTGCGTGGCCCACGTGGGCATAATTTTGCAAATAAAGATTATTATAATAATCTCCTTGGTATCTTCAAATTTTTCCTACTTACATCATACGGTATATAATGACCACACATTATTAATTATCATTTCTATAATTATTTAAAATATAAAATTTGTCAGGATAACTGTCTGAATACAAAGTTAACATGATGTTGAATATTCGAAAAAGGAAGCTTACGGTTTTATGATTGTTCCGACGGGTTTCTGAAGCTCGTCAGTTATAGTATGAAGTAAAGGGTATTTCCCCTGCCCACAGGAACCTCTAAAGTCATCCAGGTCTAAAGCCCAAATCATTGTTCCTCCAAATCCATGCTGTTTGACATACTTAACCTGAAATAGATCAGTATTACAAAATTTAATCTTAAATGGACCAGAATAAAACGATAGATAAATTTAACTGGATTCAAGCTCCAGTCTTGATACTTTGGAATCAGTTATAAATCATGACCTAAATAAACTTAGTACTTGGTCTGGACAATGGCTCATGTCATTTAATCCAGACAAAACTGAAATTATGATCTGTTCAAATGTGGAAATACTCAATAATTTAAATTTCTCATTCAATGGTAAATTAATATCTAATACCTCCAGTCATAAGCATTTAGGTGTAACATTATCTCATGACGCGAAGTGGAGCGAGCACATAGAAAATATTGCTAAAACTATAAGTAAGCTTTTAGGAGTATTAAGAAAATTAAAATTTAAAATGAATAGACAAACTTAGAAAAAAATGTATTTGGTTTATATTCGTCCCATCTTTGAATACGCGTGTGAAGTTTGGGACAATTTTGGTACGTGCCATTCAAACAAATTAGAAAAAAATACAGTTAGAAGCTGCCAGAATTGTAACTGGATTGCCCATATTTACAAAGACTGATTCTTTATATTTCGAAACTGGTTGGGAACCATTATATAGTAGGCCTCACAGAAGAAAACTTCAATTGTTTTATAAATTGTACAACGGTCTTGCACCGCAATATCTGCATGATTTGATTCCCCCCACTATTCAAAGTACAACAATCTACCCATTACGTAATGGCAGCGATCTAATAGTCCCCTTTTGTAGACTTTCTTCGACGAATTCGTCATCCATTCCTTCTTCTGTTAGAGAATGGAATAAACTTGAGAACTCTGTCCGTAATCTTGACACCCCATTAAAATTCAAACGTGCGTTACCAAACAATGCAAATGAAATAAATATTGTTCCTAAGCATTTTATGTATGGTCCACGGAAGTTAAATGTGATATTAACGCAACTACGATGTTCAGCTTCTTTCTTGAACAACGATTTATTTAAATCAAATATAGTATCTAGTCCAAATTGTACTTGTGGTGTTCCTCGAGAAGATGCGTTTCATTTCTTCTTTGAATGTAGTAAATTCACCGATATTAGGAGGAATCTGTTAATTTTTGTAAATCGATTTAAAATGAAAATCGATCTTTCTCTACTTACTACAGGTAACAAAAATCTAACTTATGAAGATAACAATTTAATTTTGAAAGAAGTTTACAAGTTTATTAGAAGATCTAAAAGATTCCTCATTGTATAAAGTTATTAATATACCCAGCATGATCATCATGTTCACACTAAACTTCTTTTTCCCTTTTTTTCACTGTTTTTATGTTCTCTTTTACATGTGTAATTGTTACTGGTATACTTTCATTAATGTGCATGCTCTTTTTCATATGTATATGTGTTATATTTAATATGTAATTCCAAGGAGAAGACTTCATAAGTTGGTAAAACTTGTGTCTTATCCTTTTTGTCTCTATGAGCAAATAAAATTGTTATAAACTAAAACAAACAAAAAACAAACAAAAAAAACGATAAAAATAATTTAATCTGAAACGATGAAAAGGTGAATGGACAAGCACAAAAAGGCAAATAAATATAACCCGAAATGGACCCGCATAAAAACAACCTGAAAATGAGAGAGATAAATAAATTAGTTGGAGTTTAAAGTGTTGACTTAAAACCGGTAATTATGATATTTGATAAGTGAGTATTTATATATTACCTTAGTTCTAATGCTGTCAACATCTTCATAACCAACCCATAGTGATCCTTTGACCGCGTACGGGACCATCTGATCCGGCAAATAATATCTAGTTCCTCCAGTTGAAAGTAGATCACAAACCTAACGTTTATGAAACAATGTATGTTTTATTCTATTGTGAAAAAATGTTATAATGTACTATGTTCGGTTCGTATTTTTCTCTAATTTGTGTGTGTGTGGTGGGGGGGGGGGTTATTTATGACATTTGTATTTAATTTACGTTTTCTATTGACCAACATGATTTCCATATCAGATTATGTTCTGGTCGTTTAACAGTAGCCCAACGAATGTCACTAGTGGAGCAGGAACTGCTTTCCCTTCCAGAGCACCCGAGTCCAACCATAACCTTTAGTGTTGTTCCTGATGGCCAATCTTCAGTTTTCTATAGTTTTCTATGTAGTGTTGTACAAACCATTGTTTTGCATTTCATCTTTTGTTTTCGCCTTGCAAATTTTGTATTATCTGTCCTTCTTCGATTTACGGTACCCATGTTCCTGTATTCCTGTTAATTGTTATGGCATCGTATGTTTAATTCGTTTTCATATCTTTGTCAAGAGATCCTGATACTTTATTGACATTCAGCGTTTTTTACTCTCTGTGGTTATTGTCCAGCGGTATTCCACCAAAAAGTAAAATGCAGACATTGGATACAAAATGTTCCTGGTGTAGAAAAAGCAACACCAACTGACTTCATAAAGTAAATATACATTCAAAATCATGCCAGGTAAGGATTACATGTTTATTTGTATGATTACTTTACACGTATTGTGTTTTCTTGTTGCCGCTAACTCCGCATCTTGGAATAAGTTTTTATACGCCAAATGACATCAAAGCGACAGCGATGTCTAAGTGTAACATTTATAGACGGAAGTAAACAATACCAGTCAACAGCAGGTTAGGGGTCATTTTACACTCTTTTTAGGGTATTAGTTATTTTCATTGTTGAAAATCCAACAGTGACTGTGAAATGTAGAACAGCAACAAAAGCGCTGTCTCTTTACTTTAATTTGTATCTAAGTGTAATGTTGGATAGTCTCTCGTAATCATTAACATCCACACCCCTTCTTACTAATCTATGGCTCCATTAGCAAAACCAGCTTGTCTAAAAACAATCGAAAATTCGGAACATATTTGAATAAGTCATCAATTCGTGACGGTTGACTATTTCTAATATGAACATAGGAACTACAGTTATCTAGTAATACCTCGTAATAAGAAATGAACCCCTTTTCTCCTGTGAATCTCCCTGCATCTCCTGGTCCTCTGATAGAGGCTCCAACATCGTGGTTGTTACGATCTCTAAGTGTAAAACTGCGTCCATAAGTAGCCAGGCCTAAATTAATCATTGAAGGGGGAACACCTGCTTGTATCCAATAATTCGCAACCCAATCCTAAAATAAGAAAATATTATTATGAAATGCTTTCCTCATATCGGGACAAACCAAAGACCATAAAATTGGTATTTCTTGCTTCTACGCTAAGAACATAGTATTAACATAAGGAGAAAGAACGAAGACATGTCTCTCCACGAAATGTTGCTTCAATGAGCTAGCACTATAATAATCAAACTAAGCGTCTAGTACAAAGCGACCTCATCATCATCTCATTGACAATTAACTTGTGTATCGTCATTCGTCATGATATAGCTGAAAAATTGCTGAGTTGGCGTTAAACAACAATCAATGATATTATTGTACAGGATAATTACCCCCCCCCCCGGAAAACAAAGAAATATTGACCCGTTGACATGGACTCGCATTAAAATTGTGGGGACGGAGGAAGTTTTTGATTCATGAGCTGGTGTGGTTTGGCCTATATATGTTGGCATAATAAAAAAACGTTGGTATATAATTTGGGAGTAAGTTGATAAGAAATAAGTAAGTAATATTTGGCTATGTTAAATATTTACCACATTGAGATGGGTGTCATTTCCTGTTTCTCCTGTATGCATAAACAGACCAGAATTGTGTCCAGTGTGAGTTTCCCAACTCCCATGTAAATCATAGCTCATTATATTAAGCATATCGACATTCCTGTAAAATAATAGGAAAAATATATATTGCTTTTGAACAAATGTAAATATGCGAATATCACGACGGGTGTCTTATAAGAAGAAGGAATTTCATGTCCTTCGCGAGCACATGTGTTCAGCCTCGTTTTGCAATGGATCTGTGGTGCTCATATTCTTAGTTTTCTGTATTATGATTTTTGTATAGATATCTTCGTTCAGTGTCTTGATGCCTGTGCCTCTGGATTGTTCATTCTTGATTGCCTCTCCGTATTCTCTAACGTATACTTGACCTCATTTGATTTTTCATTTCTGAATGATTTCTAATTTCGATCAAAGTAATTTGCAATGCGATTCATTCAAAATTAAAACACTTCAAGACAAAATGAAGGAAGAGTTACTTCGAATATCAGAGTACAGCTTCTGACTTTAGGCACATAATGGTCCTGTTTGGCTATATTTGGCTGTGTAGTCTGACCTGAATAATCTTGAAAGTAAACAGTATATTGGTTACCATAGCAACCACAATACAAAAACAACTCCACTGACAAGCTTCAAACTTATTATGAAAGAAAGTTTAAACAGCGATGTTCAACAATTCCACCAATATCATCAAAACTAACAATCACCTCTCATCCCAGCTTGTTGAACACAAAACAGACCACCACATATGATGCTAAAGCATGACAATGAGGAGATCTATTTTTTTTTTAAACACAAATAATTTTATTGCACTAATTGCTGTTAACAATTCACTAAGTATACAGCTTTTACCTAGTATCCCTAGTTGTTAATCTCTAAATAGCAAGGGATTTGCTATTTAGTGAAGCTTAGTTCAAAATAAATATTGTTAGTACACTTATACAGATAATATACAGTATATATTTAATTCTGACATGTAATAAACATATAATAGCTGTATATGGTGATTTCACATGCTTTCACATCCGGATATTGTCAATGCAAAAAACATGTGGGAGATAGAATTCTAGTTCATGGATTGTGATATGCATAACAATGTGACGGTGTTATTCCTAATAACCTGACTAATGTGATCCTCATCTTTCTTTAGACTACTTATATCAACAATGCATGCGGCCAAACAGGAATAAACTAGCAATAACAAATGCATATATGTTCAATGCTTTAATCACTGCAAGCATCTGGTTTCAACATCGCCCCAGGTTTTCTAGAGAGATCAGTGTTACTCATCTTGTTAGTTTTCTGTGTGGTGATGGATGGTCCATATTTCATTACTTGATCAGTTTTCTGTGTGGTGATGATGGTCCATATGTCATTACCTGATCAGTTTTCTGTGTGGTGATGGATGATCCATATTTCATTACCTGGTCAGTTTTCTGTGTGGTGATGGATGGTCCATATTTCATTACCTGATCAGTTTTCTGTGTGGTGATGGATGGTCCATATTTCATTACCTGATCAGTTTTCTGTGTGGTGATAGATGGTCCATATTTCATTACCTGATCAGTTTTCTGTGTGGTGATGATGGTCCATATTTCATTACCTGGTCAGTTAGTTTTCTGTGTGGTGATGGATGGTCCATATTTCATTACCTGATCAGTTTTCTGTGTGGTGATGGATGGTCCATATTTCATTACCTGGTCAGTTTTCTGTGTGGTGATGGATGGTCCATATTTCATTACCTGATCAGTTTTCTGTGTGGTGATGGATGGTCCATATTTCATTACCTGATCAGTTTTCTGTGTGGTGATGGATGGTCCATATTTCATTACCTGATCAGTTTTCTGTGTGGTGATGAATGGTTCATATTTCATTACCTGATCAGTTTTCTGTGTGGTGATGGATGGTCCATATTTCATTATCTGATCAGTCAGTTTTCTGTTTGGTGATGGATGGTCCATATTTCATTATCTGATCAGTTTTCTGTGTGGTAATGGATGGTCCATATTTCATTACCTGATCAGTTTTCTGTGTGGTGATGGATGGTCCATATTTCATTATCTGATCAGTTTTCTGTGTGGTGATGGATGGTCCATATTTCATTATCTGATCAGTTTTCTGTGTGGTGATGGATGGTCCATATTGCATTATCTGATCAGTTTTCTGTGTGGTGGTGATGGTCCATATTTCATTACCTGATCAGTTTTCTGTGTGGTAATGGATGGTCCATATTTCATTATCTGATCAGTCTCTGACGTTTATTACCTACTTACTTGAGGGGTTGTCGTGGTCGTGATCGTACGATAATTGGATTTACAACTACCTGTGTAATCAGTGCCTATCTCCACTAACGTAGTGAGTTCGAATCCCGTTCATGGTGAGGTGTACTCGATACAACATAATGTTAAAATTTCTCGGCGACTTGCGAAAGGTCGGTGGTTTTCTTATGCTACTCCGGTTTCCTCCACCAGTAAAACAGACCGCCACGATATAACTGAAATATTGTTGAAAGTGGCGTTAAACCCTAACCTTAACCTACTTACTTGACAATTTCCGGTACGTCGTATCCTGCATCTATGTTATCTTTACCAGCAGGTACAGCAGCTGATAACATTAACTTACGTCTCCCGGATGTAGCAGCTTCTGTGTCGAAATCTTGCCTTAGTGTCTGAAACCATTAATATTGTTATTGATTGGTTGGTTGATGGGAAAGACTATCAAACCAAATGTAATGTGCATACAAAAATCACTAAGCAAATACACAATTCGATTTTATAAATCACTAAGCAATTAGATAACATCATTTTGATTTTTAACTGTGTCGGTGGGGGTTAGCGTGCTCGTCTTGAGTGCGGTATATCGTGGTTTGGAGCCGCTCTCGGGTCAAGCAAAACACTATAACATTGCTATTTGCTGCTTCTCTGCTAAGTACTCAGTATTAAATGTCGCTAACATATATCACGAGTAAAAAATATTCAAGACGGGTGCGGGCGGGTTTGAGTGTGCTTTCGTCTGATGGGCCCCCATAATTGCATTAGCCTACGGCCCTAAAAGGCCATAATCCGGCCCCCTGCAAATCTAGATGTCATTTTCGATGAATAATGTAGGAATATGATATATAGTTTTCAGTGTATTCTCTTTGGGACATTTTGTATTAACCCTAAATATTACATTTTGATCAAAACCAAAATCACAAATTAGTGCGAAAATTATAAAAAAAATAATTATGGAATCCTGTAAAATTTTGATGAAGTAAAATATGTAGAGAGAACCTTTAATAATTCTACGTATTTCTGTTTGTCACCATGGGCACTCCCGCGCTTTTCTGGATACTCCCAGTCAAGATCAAGGCCATCGAAATTGTGGTCTCGCAGAAATTTTATGGTTGTTGTCGAAAATTGTCGTCTGTTTGCATCGGTTGCAACCATGGCTGTAAATGGTCTAGAAGCCATCGTCCATCCTCCTACTGCAAGGAGTGTTTTTAGATTCGGATTTTTATTCTTTAATTCATTAAATCTAGCATACCTAAAATAACAAAATACAACATCCAAAATTGTAGTCAATGAAACAAACAAACAAACAAACAAAAACAAAAACCTAAAAAACACAAACAAAAACAAAAACAAAACAAAACAAATAGGAGGAAAACATGAAATGCAGTCATTTCTGTGACGTACATGTACAGTCTTCAATAATATGGAAATGTGTTGATATCGATTGCATGAGAGATTAATTAGGGGAGGTATAGTAGAAAGAGTTTGAAGATACCAAAGAGGTAATCAGAATCTGTAAATCGAAGAAGAACAGGCAACACAATGGCAAAAAGAAAAAGTGCAAATGACAAACAAAGATCTACAAAACGTAACACATAAAACTAAAGATCGAGTAACAATGATTCACTAAACACCGGAAGTGAACTCGGGTGCTCCGAAAGGGTAAGCAGTTCCTGCTCCACTAGTGGTACCCGTCGTGTTAATCTAGTTACAAACATGATAAGTCATGACTGAGGAAAGGACTGGGAAGTGTTTACAAGTGGAACATATCCATGATCATCAAAATTAAGAGATATATTTCGATTTCGAGATCAATTGCTGCTTAGATTGGTTCAACGATTTACAACTCTGTGCAATCAGTGCCTGTCACCACTCACGTTGTGAGTTCGAGGTGTACACGATACAACATTATGTTATTATAAGTTTGCCAGCGACTTGCGACAGGTCGTTTGTTTTCTCAGAGCACTCCGGTATCCTCCATCAATAAAACTGACCGCCATGATATAACTGAAATCTTGTTGAAAGTGGTGTTAAGCACCATAGCACTAACCCCATATACTTACATTCCTTTCATCCATGGTGTACTTTCGTCATTCCATTCATATGCATATAATTTGTTGCCAACTAATTTAGCAAATGTATAAATAAGATGTGTGCAAAGAGTCGGGTCAATATCCTCAGGAAAAAACTTCCCGGGGCCATTTCTATACTGTGACCAATTTGTATAATAACAAACTCTACGATATGCTGAGAAAAGAAAATATAAATAAGTTAGATTATATATCAGGTTAACCACATACATAAAACTAAATAGCACCCGGGTGGCTCAATGAGCTAGGTAGTTGGATTACCACATAACTCATACAAGCCTATCACCAATACGGCGTGAGTTCGTATCCGGCTTTGTAAAGTACAAAAAATGGTTCACACGACTCGCAGCTGCAAGTGGTCAAGCTTACTAGTTGCTTGCCCATGGTCGATGGTTCTCTCCGGGTACTCCGGCTTCATCCACCACTAAAACTGGTCGCCATGAAATAGCTGAAATATTGCTGACAGTGGCGTTAAACACAAAAAAAATCAAATCATAGAACTAAATAAAAATAAAATTCAATTGCACTAGACTTCATAACAGGTTAAACGCATCCACCAAATTGACAATAACATTAAGCTTTTAGGTTTCGAGTTCTGGCAGGAAAACTAGGATCGAATCCCCCACGACAGGTCAGAAGGTTTGGGGGAATTACAGCCATTACTAGTATTCTGATAAATTTAATACTGAATAACAGGCGCTTTGTATATTTATTGGGGGGTCCTCCTCCTTAATTCCGGCATTGTCTGTCCGTCAAACTTCAAAACTTCAAATCGCCCTCCCTGGAGAATACAACTCGTGCACATTTGGAAGGATATTTGCTTAACACTACTTTGTGAGGGCATATATATGTTTGTCTTACATAAATTAAATACATTTTCATTGAAAAAGCCTTATGGAATGTGTATATATTAAAAGTAGTTATAAAGTCAGGTGGAACGAGCGTACTGACGTAGAAAATGCTCTCAGTATACAGGATCTGTCTACCCTTCCGGTACACCTGTGGTTTTAATCGGCTTTTGTGAGTGTGATGGGGTCCTGTAGCTCAATGTTTAAATATATGTACATTTTGTAGACAATTATTTTTATTTTCAGCTTCTTTTTGTTGTTGTCATTGCACTGTCTGCCTTTCGATTTGTAAACGATTCCTGGTTACATATTTTTGATATCTGCAAACTTTTATTAATACATTGCACGTTGTTAACTCAGGCACGCTATTTCGTTGTTATACGTTTTCCAACGATAAGTTATAAAAGTTGACAGATGACGCTGTGGTGGACATAAGAACGGATGTTTTGATTGCCACGATGATGGGATATGCTGCAAATTGTATTTACTAATAAGCAGTAATGAATTTTTCAAACTAATCTCCGAAACAGGCGCTATAATTATTCCCTTAGAGTACCTAATGAACCGGGAGAGGAATTACCCTCGAACATGGCGGTCATATTCGTAAATATTTTAAAGTAAATATTTCACTGAGTAAATGGGTATACAAGATGGCGGACAATATTTACCTCCCAAATTTCACAAAGCTCATTCTGAATGGAAATTGAAACCAAAACAGAGTATAAATCTGTATGTGCTAAATTGTCAGTTTATATTTGACCTGGAACATAAACTTCAATTAAAATAACACCATCATTCGACCATGGCATATTTTTTTTAATAATCACATTTCGTGCTGTATTGATGTATTTATTATCACGAAAGCTCCATTTCCGTTTACAATGCAAAATATTTACGAACAGAGATTGTGAAAGTAGTTCATACTTTACAAAAAAGCGGAGACGTATGGCAGTGGTGTTCAGACATGCAGAAAGAATATGTTTCGGAATTCGTCTACAAACACAGGAGTCACTCATGCATATCTCGTATTTTATTCGACCCACATAACCAACGGATGCTCCTTAGCGATGGGTTGCAGCCAGCCCTGGAGAAACTATCACCTATTTCAATACCACACTCATGTTTTCTTGGCGATTATAATGAATTATCAAGTGTCATTATACATACATTCTGTCAAACAAATACTCTTGGACGGGACTCAATGATGTTCTCTGTAAAACCTGCAGTATGTTGTTGTACGTTATTGAACAGCTGATAATAGATAACTATAGTGCGGGGCCCCTTAATCCCTGTCTTTGTAGAAAACTAGTACTAGTATGTCTGTCCGTGTCAGTGTTCTTCCTATTTTGTAAAGCTTAGACCAACAAAATAAGATCTTGTTAAGAAATAAACGTTAGAGAATACCGAAAGACAATCAAAAATGAACAATCCAGAGAAACTCGCAGCATAAAGTATGTCATGAATATGCATTAAAATGACAAACAGTGTCAAACTCTAATCGAAAAATCTCAGAAAGAGGCACAATATATACCCCTAACATCCATATACATTTCTATGACCTCTCACTTTCCTATCTTGGTACAGCCATTTCATTAACAAAAGTGACGGTGACAAGCTAATTTTATGAACCCAAACATTATATGTATATGATGTAATACTGACCTAACCTAACATTTAAGCTCACCTGATTCTACATCAATCACCACTAGTGAAATAAGAATAATTCTGAAAAACATTGTTGAAAATTATGTTCACATATATCCCCTAAATTATATGTACTTTACATTTCTTATAGCTTATCAGGTGCAGCTGTAGACCGTTGTCCGTCTACAATATGAGATTAGGTCTTAGATAAGACTCCCACGTATACAGATGTTGTCTAGAACTCGTATGACATACAAATTACATTACCTAAAGGTTTCGGGTCCATAAAACTAGTTTAGCTCCGCTACTTTTCATTAAGGTGCCTGTGCCAAGCCAGGAAAGTGAGCGGTCATGCATTTATGTGTTAGGGAAATCGATTTTGTTTCTTTCTATGTTTTTACCGTTGGATTTTGGAGCTGTTGCAACTGTGTGGTATATTTTGTTTTTCGTTTTATTAAAACGCTTCTTTTGTAATGATTTTAATTAATATAAGCATAATTATCATAATTCATTTTCATAATGCAAGATAGAATAAACTCCTGTATGATATCATGTTGTTAAGATATCTTGTTAGTCAACATTGATAATATTGAGACACGCAAGAGTTGTCAATGATATCGAAGAACGGCAGGCCAGTCTTTAAGCTTTATAAACAAAGGATCTAGTAACTGGAATTTATACTGCAATTGGTAACTTCACAGGAATGATAAAGGGTGTCGCATAAACTTTTGCTTTATACGGTCAATGACCGTATAAAGTCCCCTGGTACCTTTGACTTCAACTTGCAATCTATAAAAGCAAAACAGTCTGGGTCCCTGAAATAACTGTTGTTGCGTAACAATGTAATTTTGCTTGTGACGTCATAATGCAACCTTGATTGGCGCCATTATTTCCTCTGCAGATTTCATCGTTTGAAAACACGTTTTTTCTGCTTTATTTAGATAATTTCTTAAATATTTGAATTGCAATATAAAAACAGCATACATTCCTCGCATTTCTACCTGTTTCTAAAGCTCCTTCAAATAAACTTTATATTTGCCGACAAGGAACGTACGTATATTGTCTAAAAATACCGTACGTGTAATTTCGATAAATACCTTTATGAATACGGGGTTGATAATTCTTATTTCAGCCGACTTGTTGTAAGATAACCCCGTATAGAAGATGTATCGTACCATACGAAATATTATCTGCATAAATATTACAACTTGAAGACAAACATTGATCAAGATGTAATTGACTATCAATTATGTAGATCAGTAGGTCATATGACCTTGGAATAATTTTCTAATATAGTTGAAACAGTCCATGTGATATTTCGTCTTATTAGATATGGCCCTGGAATTATTTTGATAGAAACTTTATTCCTTCCAGACCAATTTCACACTAGGTCTAACCACATTGATGGTACAATGGAAAGCGTGCTAGCCTCGAGTGTCGTAGGTCGTGGGTTCGAGCCTCGGTGTGGTGTCAAGTCAAAGACTATGAAATGATATTTGTTGGCTCTTCACTAGGCACGCAACTGGTTGGATCGGAATCAGGTCATTAGCAGAATAATGTCCGACTGAGGAGAAATGTATATCCGTGGACTGTTGTATCAGTGACCTAGCACTATAAAGCAGCTAATCTCATTTAAGTTTGGCATTTGTTGATAATTTTTTGGAAAAAATAAATATATAGATATTGCTCTCAGTAGTTATTTTTTCAGTTCCATAAATCCCATAGTTTGTGCATGTAAAGTATTTCTATCAAATCTAAAATACTTTTAAAGTTATGTTCATGCCAAGTAAGGGTATTTTTATGGTATGTTTGTATAGGAATTCCTCCATAACGAAACAATGATTTGAATAAAGGCTTGAAATATTATGAGTTACAGGAGTTTCAGCTGGGAAATGGTAGAGACAAATAAATTATGAGATAAAAAAAAGTATCAGACATTCCTGGAAATCTCTTCTGACTTAAAAAAAAATTCATGTTATAACTATAGGAGAAATAATATTTCAACATTAATATCCATTAAAAAAGACGATTGCTACTACTTTAATAAAAAATCTGCAATGACCATTCCACGTTATAAGTCTTATACTCTACTTAAAGTCTGAACAATGCTTTTCAATGACAGTAACTTTTCAGTTGTGTAGATTGTGTCTTTCGATGTCAGATAATAATTTTTCAAGATCACCGTTTCGTTACGGAGGAATCATTAAAATGATCAGAAAATACATTTGATGAAAACAATCTTATTTTGAACAAACAACAACTGAAAACAGTATAAAACATTAGAAAAAAACTAAACATTCAAGATGTGATATTTCTGGTCAAATCTGTACACATTTCAAAGCATTACGGAGGAATTAATATCACTACAGAGATCTTTCAATCTTCTCTATTGTGTCCTGAGGCAAAGAAAATGACCTCCCTTTTTTTCCCATGGCAACTGGTTTGATAATTTTACACAAAATATGTTCCCAGTATATCCAAATTAAGTCTTGTTTTGTCGGATGTTTGAAAGTGTATATCCTCGAAGTTTTGTTTTTGTCATCAAGTTGATGTTAAAGTCTCCATCCTCAGTATCGACTTCGACTATTTTGCCGATGTACCAGGTGCCTTGATAAAGTGTTGCTACCCAGTCATCAACGATGAATTCTTCATCGACCTCCAAAGGGACTTGAGCTTCATTTTCTACTGCCTCTTGAATAGTATCGACGCGCTTAATGGTATGATGTTCCCATCCATCACAAGTACCCTCTGTTGCAAATGTACCATCAAAAAAACATTTGTCGCAAAAACAGGACTTTCTCCTGGTTACTATTACTGAATCACTTATACCAAAAATGGCATGTATTCCCATCGTACCTTTCATATGTTGTAGATCCATCTGCTTAATCTGTTGGTCTGATTTTGAGATATCCCCCACTTCCTACCCATTCATACTGAATGGAAGATTTTGATTTCGATGCTCACTCGAAAAATCCTTTAGCGTCCTGTATTACGTCTTTGTGTCGCTTGACAGCGTTGTCGGCCATCCTCTTCGCTACAGCCCCCACGCCATCACATGGCCCTTTTCCAGCCCCAAAGTACTGCCAACTGGCCCCTATACCAAATCTGTTAGGGTGCTCGGCTATGACATTGAACATGTATTTGTTCCTGTATTGAGTTGTATCACTCATGTAATGAATATAAGATATGGTCGGAATAAGCTCTTTGAAAATGGGAACAACGTGCTCAATGAAAGTAAGAATTGCAGAAGCATTATGTGATAGTTCATCAGAAATAACTGCAAAAGATATGTGAATCAGCTGATTTTCCTCATTTCTGAAATATACAACAATGGGGTAGATTGTGACCATGCTTTTATTCCAAAAAGCAGATTGTACCTCGTCATAAGACGTGCATGGATAGTTCTCTGAAAAGTCAAGTTGTGCAACAACGTGTCCAACAAGTAAGTTTTTTTTTAGAAGTCTGATTTCTGTGTACTGGTTTTTAACCAAGTGAACGTGTTCCCGGAACATATCTGCTTGTTTGATAACTTCTGCCTTGAATTCCTCTTTTGACAATTCTAGATTGACCAGATTGACTTTCTTTTTTCCATTACCAATATCTACCCGTTTCCACTGACTGTAGGAAATATTTTGTGTGTCAAAGCTGTTGATCATACTTAGGAGCTGGCCATTGCTGTGCTCCTTGTAAAACTTATCTAATGCACCGTCACTTTTGCCTACATTTTGTTGCAAACCTTTATTCGTCATCAGTGCTACGTTTTGATGTTTTATACAAAGGCATGACCTTTTTGTAGTAAATGCAACTGGCACAACTTGTTCAGGTCGACATCTATAAAAGGTGGCTCTACTAACTTTGATTGTCGGATTTTCCAATGAAAACTTTTCAAACAGGTTGTCGATGTAATCATTTAAAATTATCTTGGGTACTTCTTTGTCATCTTTAGTTTTTACGTCTTTCTTGTTTTGGCAAAGTGGCACTATTATCACTGCGCTCAAAGAACTCCTGTATCTTCTCTTTGTACTTCCCAGCTTCTTTACTCATTCGGATTCTTTTTGTTTCTTTTATGACTTTGTTTGTTAATTTGGACAAGTAGTTCCTATCAAGGCCTGTTTCCTTAGCAGCCTGGCTGATCATTCTGTACTTGTGTAGAATTCTGCCTCCCACTACTCCGTAAATGGACGATCTCTGTTTTGATTTGAACTTATACTTTTTACTGCCTTCTCTTATCCCGTCTGTCAAAACGTAGTGGAATTCAAGTTTTCTTCGCACTTTATCTGCCTTCCCTTGATTTCTGTTTAGCTGGTTTACGTCACGCGCTGCTCTACTCATAGGTGAATTTGAAAAGTATTATTTTTTTCTCTGCCACTTTCTCAACAACGATGAATACTTCCTTCTCAATATAACATTATCTTCCTCAAGTTTCTTTATTGTTTCTTTATTCTCAGCCAGTCTATTCTTTATTGTTTCTTTATTCTCAGCCAGTCTATTCAACATTCTGGTTTTGCTTCCATTTGCTTTAGCCGGGAATTTGACTTTAATTTACACTGATTCATGTTTCTTGTTTGCTCTATACTTTTGGTTTGAAACTTTCTTTTTTAAATTGCGTGATTTTCTCTCTGATGTAGTCAGTTCTTTCGATGGTATGTAAGATTTCCTTTTTCGAACACTTTCTCGTTCCAGATAAGCTTCTCCATTGTTTTCTTTTTGTTTTTTTTCTATATTTTCTTTGCCTTTCTGCATTGCTTAGTGCCATGCCACTTGAAAGTTCTGGAAAGAGAAATAAACAAAGGAAAATAAATTTGAGGTTAATACTGAGATTTCAAGACAGATTTCAAAACATATTTTTTTCTTGTATAATATGCTGATGGTGCTGGGCGAATTCTGTCATAATTTTGCTTTGTTTAAGGAGCCATCAACAGCTTGCCATGTGGTATAGGTTTTACTCATTGCTGAAGGATGTATGGTAACATGTTTTTGTGTTTAATCGCAGTATTTGTGGTTGGTTATGGGTTGTTGTCTCATCGAGTGGAGCAGGAACTGCCTACCCTTCCGGAGCACATGAGTTTACCCCCGGTTATTAGTGGGTTTGTGTTTCTCAATCTTTAGTTTTCTGTGTAGTGTTTTGTAGATCGTTGTTTATCTTTTTATCTCTTTTCTTTTGGTCACAACATTGTCTGTCCTTCGGGTTACGGATTTTGATTACCTTTTTGGTATCTTCAGACTTTTCTTAATGCACTGATTGTTTCATTCTTCAGTATTGCATGTAGGTCTTAATGCATGTACTACTTAACAAAAAAATGCGTACATTTGTGGTAGGTTAACCTATTTTTTGTGATTTCTATTTCATTTTAATTTGATACATTTTTATTATTGATTTACTCTTAATATAGACTTCATATCATGTCAAGGATTTTATATGTTACACTAATAGCCTAGAAGTCACTTTATTGTGTTTGTGAATGCCTTATCTCGTATAAACAAGTGCATGGAGGTCAAGTAGATGTCAGAGTGTCTCTTTGTTTTCCATTATCATGCTATATTCTGAGTAGAATACGTTTGTTGTAATCACAATCCGGTCCTTTTCCTCATTCATGACCTATCACCAGGTTTGTAACAAGAGTAACGTTGTATTTTCCTACATTTGTTATATCAAGCTTAAGGATATATATAAATCCTTGGTTATATGGACATAAATAATTCAGCTAATTTCACCAAGCTATGTCGCAGATGTCACACTCATGTACAAGGTAGTCTACCAACTTGTAGCTATACCAGTATGCAATGTGCCAACCCCTGCAACAAGAACAAGGAACAGCCACAGTTTGAAATTCCTGCCTTACCACTGCAGAATCAACACCTTTCAGTGGCGGATTCAAGGGGGGGGGGGCTTTTAGCCCCGTCCCCGTCCAATAAGTCAAGAATATACACTGGACAAAAAAGTTGAGGATCATATTTTTGAATTGCTTCAAAAAAAATATGAATGCAATTTTGACCATTTGTTTTCTCCATATTTTCTTCCATATGTTTCCAATACAGTAATGTTACCTGTAGGCCCGTGCATTTCATGGGTAAATGATTACACGAATTACACTGATACAAAGTGTTTCAACGTGTCTACAGAATTAACTGTGATGTTTATTGAAAGACATTTGTGAAGTTTTCGATAATTGTCGACATTCTATTGACATTTCACATGATGCATTTAACAGGTAATGAGGCAGTCCAAGCAGTAGGCATGCTCCAAGCTGGTCAAGTTCAAAGAGCTGTTGCTGCACATTTTAATGCCCCCCAAAGTGTCATCTCAAGTCTCCAATATGGCAAAGCGACAGATGTTCCAGAGTGCTGTTAGGCTCAATTCTGACTTTCGCACAGCTACAGGAGTACGTGTGTCATCACAAACAGTCAGAAAGAGACTGCATACAGCTAATCTGCGTGCCTACCGACCAGCAGTTCGTCCCATATTGACCTTGAGACACCGAACAGCGCGCTAGCAGTGGGCAAGATACCATGTGAATTGGCAACTGCGTCACGGGACTCCTGTTCTTTTTACAGACGAGTCACGTTTCTGTGTAGACTTTCATGATGGATACAGGCGTGTATGGCGCATGCCAGGTGAACGTTATGCCGACTGCTGTGTAACTGAACACGATCGTTTCGGAGGTGGTTCTGTGATGTTTGGGCTGGTATCAATATCGACGGTAAACCTGACTTACACGTGATCGATGGAAATTGTTCAGGTGTAAGATACAGAGATAACACCTATTGTGAGACCTTATGCGGGTGCTGTTGGTGACGGTTTCATTTTAATGGACGACAATGCTCGTCCTCACAGAGCTCGTGTAGTGACTGATTACCTTGAGAATGAAACGATCGAGCGAATGGAGTGGCCAAGTTGCTCACCGGACATGAATCCGATTGAACATGCCTGGGACATGCTACAGAAGGCCGTTTCTACACGTCCGATACTCCCAAACAACCGACAGGAGCTTTCAGTCGCACTGATTGAAGAGTGGACAATATTGTCACAACTCTGCTCCAGGAGACTTATCCGCAGCATGCAGAGACGTTGTCGCGCAGTAATTCAGGCTCGTGGTGGACATACTGCCTACTGAAGAGCTTCTCAGACTGTTTAACGGACAAACTGCGAACGTTCCACCCTAACACGGTGTTGTTTTTCATTCTGTTTTTCAGGACTGTTTGACATTCGAAGCTGCTCCCACTTAATGCTTCAATGATTTTTGATAAACACAATGAAAATGGTTTCGTTTATTGTTATTGATTGTTGAATCATATTTATTTTGAAAATTATTGTTATTTGTAAAGAATAAAACAATTTATAAAATACGATCCTTAACTTTTTTTATCCAGTATATATTAACATACGTTTTTCAAGGCTGTTGAACGATATATGACTCTTAATCAAACGATTTCGATCTGTTTGATGAAAGTAAAACAAAATACAAATTAATTTCTTTGTACTGATTTAACGATGTAAGTCGTTATGCTACATATGTAAATCAAAAGTTTAAGTTTCTTTGAAGTTTTTATGAATGCATCGTCAAAATACTAGTACCAATTAATCGGGTATTGTCTTAAACCGTTATATAAACATGTCTATAGTGTCATAATTACCTATAGGTATAACCACAAACACCAGTAAATTGAGGCTCTATGAAGGAATTTCTTATTTAAATGTCATTTATTTTACAAAAGAAATCAAAGGCATATGTCGCTATATTTTTTTTAGATAAAAAAAAATTATACAATTACAGCATATTTTAAAGTCTAAATGAAAATATAAATTTATATAAAATAATGAAAATATATTAGATAAAATAATAGATTTATTTGATTTGTTTCCTGTTGTTGTTGTTTAGGTTCTTTATCATGAGCACCCAGAGCCGCTTTGGGGCTTCAGTCGGTTTCATCTAATGTCAATGTTACCAAATACAGAAGATTTATCTTTCTTTTAAACCGGCTTGCCATGTAAAGATACTTTACATGCAGAATTGGCTCAGTGGTGCTCCCCTCGATTCCGGTAGATCGTGGGTTGGAGCCCCAATCGGGTCAAATCAAAGACTATAAAATTGGTATTTGTTGTTTCTCCGCTAAGTACGTTTACGAAGCATTAAGGAGAAAGAATAAAGACTGGTTTGCTCGGAGCCTCGGAACCAGGATAATGTGTCCGAGTGGGGCGGCATGTCTATCCGCGGACTGTTATTTCAGTGAGCTAGCACTATTAAAAACCAACTAAGTGTGTTGGTCTATTACAAAGTCGACCTCATCATCATTCCATTGATATTAAGCTTGTTCTCGCCATGATTTAGCTGAAAAAATGCTGAGTTGGCTTTAAATAACACTCACTCACTTCTTTCAAATAAACTGAGCCCCCCGTTAAAAGAGTCTTTGGATCCATCCCTGCAGCTATCAACATTCATTTTACCCTAGAACTGTTGCCATCCGAATGAAAAAGATTTAAATAATAGCTACTTTGTTTTGTTTTTGTGAAATTAAAGCTTGTATTGTCATTCCCAAGTCAAAAAATTTCCAAACTACATCTATTTCATTTGCAACTGCGTCAATTCCGTAAATCGTGACGACATGTACAGTGTACTGTTAGCAAACACTGCACTTTATTCAAGCGTGTCAGAATTAACCTTCCCACCACCCTTAACCCTTCCCTTCCCTTTCCCCACCACCCTTATATCGACCCTTAAATCCCATTTAAGGGATCTTCCCTTATTCAGGGGACCAGACTCACACAGAGTGCTGTGCAATGGTCCCATAACAGCTATGATTAACTGGAATTGCAAATACCTTGCCTCGGATAAACCTCATTTGCTATATGGTACTGCGCATAGGAAGAAATGTAATACATAATATTATAAAATTCATGATATTTGAAAAGAAGAGGTAAACGTGGCAAACAATTTTAGCAAAGAAGCGATCATTTAAAAGACAATTAAAACGGAAATTTGTTTAATATCTTTAGGTTGTCATTATAGATTTTGTTCATATTTTAACTTTTGACAAAGATGTCTTGAAAAAATGCTAAACTAGAATTTTCGAAATACTCTTTCTAAGTAAGGGCAGTAATTATTTTATTAATAGGTATATATGTTCCAGACCATACGCGTATTTGGACCGTATGAGTATACTCGTACGGTCTGACCAAACGCGTATGGTCCGACCGTACGCGTACGGTCCGACCGTATGAGTACTCATACGGTCTAGTACGAGCTAGACCATACGGGTATTTAGACCATATGGGTTTTTTTTTAATACTAAATCATAAACTTTTATTGAGTTTTACAAATTACATTTATCATAATTATTATTACTTTAAACAAAACACCATCACCTCATGAAAAGTAAACAGTTTTTGAACTATAATGCAATTTTAATTGTCTACCTGAATCACATTTTCGCATGCATGCACAGAGTGATACTTGCTGCTACAAGGAACGCCGGACTTTCTTTGTTCATTAATGTTCCTTCGCATTTACATCTTTTTCTTGCAAGAGGAAAACTTGCTTGTTTTGCAGCAGCATGCAGAGAAATGTCTTCTTTTTTCCAATGCGAAGTTTCAACCTTACGTGTCAAATGTTCTATATCACCCATATGCATATCATAACATGAATTTAACACATCAAATCCACATGATAATTTGTACAAACTTGCATCTTTACCAATAATATCATCAACCCTACACAATAATCGTAGTAGATCACCAGATGCCCTATGAACAATAGGTATTCTTACGGTTACAAAACTACCTTTTTCAATTTTTGCATTAGACTTTGACACTTTCTTATATTTTCTCATCGTATTTTCAACAGATTTTTTTATAATTTCTGACCAACATCTGTCTTATCCTGTCGTGAGTTGTAATTTGTCTGTCATCTGTTTTTTTCACGGTACAGTTTCTGTCGTCAGTAGGGTCAACTATAATGTCGTTCAGTGCCATAAAGTCATCAACTGCCATGAGTTCATCCTGTATATGTCTGTAATCTGTAACATCGTAAGTCTCAGTAGATATTTCCCTCGTTTCAGTTCGTCTTCGTTTTCGGGTCGGTTGTACATGTACGTCAGCCTTAACGGAAACCACGGTAGTCTGAGCAGCTTAAGTCGACCATCGAATCCCCGCGGGCATTGCTAGTCTCAATTTGTGCGTCAGTCACAGTTCGTGTCTGTGAACATGTCTGTTCATCGGTATGTGAATCCGTCTCGATTTCTGTCTGCGAGTTAGTCTCGGTTTCTGTCTGTGAGTCGGTCTCAATTTCTGTCTGTGAGTCGGTCTCAGTTCCAGTCTGTAAGTCTCCGTCTGTGTCAAACATGTATTCGACCTAAATATGCTTCAAATGTTTCTTCCCACATTCTGTTTACTGGCGATTACTTTAAAAACTTTATTCAATTTCAAGCTATTTTGTTAACTGCGAATGAGCAGAATTCACTTATTACGAACATGCTAAATTCAAGACATGTAAGTTTGTCATAGATTAAATTATACTTATTTCTTCATTGTACAACTGCGATAATTAACTTTTTTTTTAATATATTTTAGATTCGAATAACGTTGATCTGTAAAATATTTTTGAAGCCTCGATGATCTCTTAAAACTAGGCAGACCGTACGCGTATGGTCCGACCGTACGCGTACGGTCCGACCGTATAGGTATTTTGAAAAAATACGCATACGGTCCGGACCGTACGCGTACGGTCCAAATACGCGTATGGTCTGGAACATATATACATGTACATGTACTGTCTTTTCTTTGCTGTAGGGCATGTATACAGTTAGTTAATTTATACTCACTTGATAATAACATAAATTCAAAGCTAATTCTCTTGCAGTATGAAAAGGTAAATATATTGTAAACATTTATGAAATAAGATGGAAATTATGGATGTTTATGTTCAGTTTGTGATTTCATGGATTATTACTATACTTTTCTTGAATGGAGTCAAGTGCGATATTGGTGCACGCACGTTTATCGTTAATTTGATACTTATTTATCGGACATTCACGAAAAAATGAAAAAAGGTACACATTGTTGGTTAAAGACAAATGATACTATTTAAGAGGTAAATTTTAGTGTAAATTAATGTCCAGAAGCACAATCAGCTGGTGATATTAATGAGGTCAGATTTCTGTCATTCTGTACCGACTGTAGAGAATCATTAATAAGATCTTTAGGCCTAGAACTTTTTCACCTTTATACCAACACTTACGTGATCTTTTTTATTCGCAGTATCCATTATTTTTTCGTAAGTGAATTAGTCACCCCCTTTCATGCAGAATAATTTTAAAAGGAAAATAATCTTTAAATTAACTGACTAAAAGATGAAAACAATTTAAGAAAAAGTTTGATGCATTATAAAAATGTATGCAAATGAGTAAATGATCTTATTTATTTTTAGAATTCATAACTATGTCATCTCATTTGTTTTCTTTATAGCAAGTGAACACATACAATTAACTATAGGCCAAGTACCTACTGACACCAATTATAGTTATTCTCTATATCAAGTATTGGTCTTTCCCCATTTATAGTTATTCTCTAAGCCAAGTACTGTATTGGTCTGACATCAGCTATAGTTATTCTCTACACCAAGTATTGGTCTGACACTAGTTATAGTTATTCTCTAAAACAGGTATTGGTCTGATACCAATTGTAGTTATTCTCTACACCAAGTATTGGTCTGATACCACTTATAGTTATTCTCTACACCAAGTATTGGTCTGATACCAATTGTAGTTATTCTCTACACAAAGAATTGGTCTGACATCAAATATAGTTATTCTCTAGTATTGGTCTAACACCAGTCACCACTTATATTTATTCTCTACAAAAGATGATCGAATTGTCACTTGGAAGATGTGATGGCAAATTACACGGACCTATCATCACATTACGATAGTGTGAAATGTTATAAATTATTATTATTATTTACAATATTTATATAGCGCATTCTCTAATTAAAATTATTCTAAGCGCTTTACATGATAAAAAGAATCGTACAATAAAACTGAACATAGAATACATGTATAACAACAAAATAATTAACTAAAAGAGAAATATGTTTCTTATATAAATTCGAGAAATTAGCAATGATTTACCAATAGATGAGCTTATTTTATCACTTGACAATGAAATTCCCAACGATAAAAAAAATAAAAAATGTTTTTTGCAGCTTCTAAAATTCATTCAAGACACAGGTCGTTTCACCATAAATTGACTACTTATATAATAGTTACTGATATGGAGAGCAATATCAGGATATACAGACTTCCCAAGGGTCGTGATACGGACCAGTGGAAATGATATTGCCTGAGCCGCAAGTTTCATGAAAATCCGACCACAAATGACTTCAGGAGAATTTTGGAAAAGTTTCTGGTTTTGCATGATTTATATAGAGTAAAATCTTTGCGTGCCAATACTTTTGACCAGAGATTGTAGATATTTCTATGTTTGTTGATTTTTCACATTTATTGTTAAATCTGCAGGATATTTCATACTTTATAATGCATGTAAGGCTTGCAAACTATTTTCAGAAGAAAGAAGCAAGTAGGACATTTATATTTAAAACTATTTTATTTATATGTTTACTTAGCTTCAGCTGTTGTAGGAAATGCAATTCAGTTTTGGGTAAAAATAAACCTTCCTGAAACAAAACAAAGTTGTCAGGGGAGATAATTAATTTGTTTTACATGGAAAATACCTACAAATCAAATAGATGATAAAGATCCTTCGTTATATTTGGTACCAAATTTTTGTAGTCTATTTTGTGAAATTATGTTCAATTCAAAGATCACAACATGACACCCATTCTTATGCAATTATTTGATCTTTATGTGGAAGTATACTTATTTACATTTTAATAGTATGTGTACAGTGTAATTAATCTGCAGCAGAAATGTCATATTACTGAGGATATGATTTATATGTATCTTTAAAATTATTATTGTACAGCTGATTCTTTATATGAACTTGAAGGCGTTAACATGTTTATTAAAGTACATATATGACTAAATATTATTTCTATATCATAATTGTGATTAATAGATTTAATTCAGTTTAATATTTGGATTAAAATAATATTTGTTGGTTGTATTTTAATTCACCTGAGTACCATGGATTGTCATACAGTTGTGATAGATGAAGGCATAGTATAGGAAAAGTTGGGGGGGGGGTCAACATTTCTCCGACACTATTAGGAGGGGGAGTGGATCATATATGTTACACAAAAGTGGAAAAGGGGGGGTCATTTAATTTTTTCCGGTCATTCAAAATAATTTGCCACCCCCTCCCCCTGGAGATAAATAATGACCGGTCCGCAAAAGACCATACGTTCATTTTACAGACACCGGCGTCTACTACCTCCTTTTAAATATAATGGTTGATACCACCCGCGAACTGTAATAGTTAGTCTTCAATGTTTGCACTGTCCCTATTCCAACAATAAAAGATTCCATATTGTTTTCTCGTAATTTTCTATTATACTGTCCCGAGTGGATGTCATAGGGGATATAAAGGTATGTTTGGCATTAATTTCAAATACTTCCGTCTTCTCTATAAGCCGCCCCTACTCATATTAAGGGAGATAAAAACTATAAATGTATGCTACAAGTAGCTAATTTTCATAGGCAGCTAATTATTATAGCTCCGTCGTATGAAAATTAGCTACCGGAAGTTGGAGGTAGCTAATTTTCATGAGGTAGCTAAATATTTTACGACACCGGAGTTAAAAAAAAAATTATTATTATTATTTGCGCACATCACACTACTCTAATGCGCCAGAGTCCTCATTTGTAGATGTCCAGTATGGATTTTGACGAGTATCCAAGTTGAAGTTGAAGTTGAAGATCGGAACCGTATTATTTATTATAGCAATAATCCCTTAATTACTTCCCTTGACAATCGGTATTATTTCCCCTGAAAAACTGAAAAGTTCATGATGAAATTATGCTGCTTACTTATATTTAGCATACTTTAAGCTATGTAAGACGTGTTTATCTCAATAATTTCTCTTACTCTTTGTTATTTAGTGTAGAATCAACGAATGACAAACTAGCTTTTTGTCATTTTGAATGTGTCCTCCGTCCGGCAAAGCCAAATCATGTCAAAGGTCGACAAAAGTCGAGTTGGTTTTTTTTTCTTTCTCAAATTTGAACATAGAAGCTCGTTTAGGGGTGATGTCTCGTGGCTTTGCTATAAATGCTAGTTTTTATTTCTCATCGGTGTTGGTGTAACTGCCCATTTTATGAGGCATTATATCATGAAATTGTAGCATGGGGCAACCATTTTGTTTTACTTACCTGTATTCATTAAATATTTATATCGTGATTCATGTTAAAGTGCTATATCTAAGATGCTCAAAACAGTTTAGTTTTTAACTCTAGGACTTCCCATTGGTTTTTTTTATGATTTTTTGAAAATCGTAAAATGAGGTCTTTAAAATTCTATAGAAAATTCTGTTCAAAATATGGTTCCACTTACATTTACGAGATATAAATTATTGACATATATATGATATAATAACACATTTCCAGGCTGAAACATGCTTCTAAAATGAACTTGGAAGTTAATTTTACACCAAAAACAGGTGAATCCCCCCCCTTTTTTTGCTTAAAGGACAAATGACACGATTTTTTATTTTTCACAAAACTTAGTGAAATACTTCCAAAATGCTGTAAAAATAATTTCTTTTTCACTTTCATGTGATTAACGATACGTACAAAGGGATAAACACCCCTTTTATCGCTCTTTCTGCTGACCTAGAAATTATGCAGATTTTGAGTGCGATAACGAGGTTGAACCACTCGTGACGTCACATGCGCCAGTCATCCATTTCTAAATCAGTTGATTGATATCGATACGAAATTTCC
>MJUT01034916.1:335610-353071 GCA_002080005.1 Gigantidas platifrons
TGTTTATTCATAAATATAAGTAATTTTAGTGTTTATTCATAAATATAAGTAATTTTATTTTTTTCATTATTATTGACAACAAAATATCATAATATGGCAATGCTGTAAGTTGTAACTTGTCTTGTGTTTTTGTTTTGTTTATATTTATATTTAATATATATATGATATAAGAAGACATTTTCAGGCTGAAACATGCTTCTAAAATGAACTTGGAAGTTAATTTTACACCAAAAACATGTTTGTTTAACGATGATGTACATACGGCTTAAAAATATGATTCATTCAACTTTCAAGCAGTGCTCCACATTCAATGCAGGAAGTTACAGAACAAGTAACAAGTATATTACTTTTTCACCACTGAACTTCATACATGTTTCTTCTCAAGTTACCTGCACACTATTACCATATATTTCTTGGTTAATTCAAACCTTGGTAAGGTTTATTTATGAGAATTTATGTCTGTAATTAAATAATAAGCTTAACGTATTGATTCACCGGAAGTGACTGTATTTCTTTTCAGGGGAAATTACTCTGCTTACCAAAAAGGGGGTACAGTGAAAAAGACGCGAAAAACACGAACAATATGCCCATATATTCATAATTTCTTTTTGAATTCTTTAAGAATAAGAATAAAATCACCCCTTTCTAAAATTGCAGAGGGGTGCACGTCCTAAAAAGCCATTTACGATGTTTAGCTAAATTTCTCACATGTTTAAAATGACCACTTTCCACGTTTTCATTCATAAGATTGGGATGCACCGAAAGATAAATTATCTCTTTTTTGATTGGCGCAACTTTTGTTTATTAACCAATCACCTAATTCTTTAAAAACAGCGTAATTAAGACCAACCCTTTCCACCTAATTTCGGGACCGATTTCGGAACATAATTCCACGTCTGCTAAGAGTTGTCGTTCTTTTGCCCCATGCTAGAAATTGAAAAGTACATAACAGTCTGGTAGCTATAGAGCTAGAAGACACACTTAAAAAGATAATAAACATAAACAATGATACAAAAAGCACTGTAAATGAAATTTGGATCTTATTTAAGAACAATATTACAAAATCAATTGATAAAAACATCCCACATAAAATGCTAACATACAAACATCGACTACCTTGTCTGTTCGCGCTGCGCCCGACAAGTAATCATCACCATTGATGGATTGTCGTAAAATGTAGATGTACCTTGGGTCCATAATAAACTAAGAAAGATGATTAATAAAAAGAACAAATTCTACTTCAAAATGAAAAAGGACAAAAAATATAAAGAGAAATAGAAGCAGTTGAAACATCAGGTCCAGAAAGAACAAAGACATGCTTACAACACCTATATATATATAGAAAAATTAATTCTAGACCTTCCAACAAATGTACTTGGCGACAACAACCCTAACCCTATTCCTAATTTAGGGTTGTTGTCGCCAAGTACAATTAATGCGACAACAGTGGAGTTGCTCCCCTGAAAAAAGAGGAACAACTAGTTGCTGACACTAAACAAAATGCAAACATCTTAAACGAACAGTTTAAATCTATATTTACCACTGAATCAATAGATAACATTCCGAACAAGGTCACGAGTCCACATCCAGTAATACCATCACTCGCCATCACAACACCTGGCATCCAAAAACTACTTAACAACATCAACCCGCATAAAGCCAGTGGCCCAGACAACATCAGCGGCAGAATACATGTACTAAAAGATCTTCAAAATTTTACATCTCCAATATCACAGACCAATCTCTCTCACTTGTATCAGTTGTAAAATTATGGAACATGTCATTACAAAACACATACTTAACCATCTGGAAAGCAACAGTTTATTATATGATCTTCAACACCGCTTCAGTCATTCTAGATCCTGTGAAACTCAACTACTGTCCTTTGTTCAAGAACTTGCCTCAAATTCAGATAAAAATATTCAAACTGACCTCATTATCATGGACTTTGCGCCAAAGCCTTTGATAAAGTTCCACATCAACAACTTCTCTACAAAGTCAAATTTTATGGAATCAAGAATCAAACATTAAACTGAATCTCTGCCTTTTTATCAAACCATACACAAACAGTGGTTCTGGATGGAGAGTCATCAGATATTGCTCCGGTCACTTCTGGTGTCCCTCAGGGAACAGTTCTGTGTCCTGTTCTTTTTCTGGTACATGCATGTATATATAAATAACTTACCAGAATATTTGAAATCCAGCCAACTCAGACTGTTCGCCGATGACAGCATCGTCTATAAAACTATCAAATCCCAAAAATATTGTGATAGTCTCCAAGAAGACCTTGCTGCTGCCGCAACATGGGAAAGTGACTGGCTGATGGCTTTCCACCCAGACAAATGCACAGTCCTTACAATAACAAACAAGAAAAATCCTGTAAAACATAACTACTTGCTACACAATCATACTTTGGAATCAGTCTCTTCAGCAAAATAGATTGGAATCACTCTTCAATCCGACTTAAAATGGACACAGCATGGATTCTTGGAAAGAAACCTTAAAACCTCCAACACAAATATAAAGTCGCAGGCATACCTATCTCTTGTCCGTTCAAAACTACTAGAGTATGCATGCTCAGTTTGGGACCCTCACACTGCAGAACATCGCAATAAAATTGAGATGGTCCAACGACGGGAAGCTAGGTATGCCTGCAACCGATACCATAATACTAGCAGCGTCACAGATATGCTCCAAACTCTTACCTGGCCTACACTACAACGTCGACTCAAAACAAAACTTATTATGTTTTACAAGATTGTTCACCATATCGTTGCAGTTCCTACAACTATATTAATACCAACAGACTCAAGAATCAGACAATTTCATCCTTTTACATACAGACATCTTCATGCATTCAAAGATCCATACAAGTACTCATTCTTTCCGAACACAATCATTCACTGGAATTTACTACCTCAAACTATAGTTCTATGCCCAACAGTCCACACGTTTAAGAGAACAGCTTATAACACCAACTGTTCTCAGCCATCTACAATCACAAATTTAAATAAAAATGAAATTGTAAATAATTTTAACCACAAAATATATTTCTGTTTGGCACCACTTGTAAATTGTTATAAATTGACTGAATTTATTGTTATTTCTTTAAAAATTTTATCCCATGCATGCGCAACAGCTAGTGATCATCCAGTGGATGGATAGCTGTATAACGAAAGAAGACCGAATTATTCTGTCTCTTGTGTGCATATATTCGCTATTCCATGTTCTATTTTCTTTATTTGGACGTTTATTTAATTTTTTTCGACTTTGCTGTTGCATAAATATTCAGACTCTAATGTCAACACAATCTGGAACTAAAAAATGAATTACACCTATCAGTGACAGAAAACATCCCGCAGAAAATGCTTAAACATCGAAAGAACCTTCCATGGATAACTATATAATGAAATAAAAACAAAAATGTCAAAATACAAAAAGATATATAAAAAATACAAACTTAGTGGCAAGTCTGAAGATTCTAATCTTACACAAATGAAAGCGAACATACAAAAAGAACAGAGAACAGCATATTGGCAGTACATAGAAAAAATGATGTGTAATATACCAGTTGACGATAACAAAACACCAACATCCTCAAAGTTTCTAAAAAATCTATTTTCTTACATAAAGAGTCAAAAATCTGAAAGTTCAAACATAGCAAGCAACATTACGACAAAATGATCAATTACATTCTGACACTAAAGCAAACATTCTTAATGAACAATTTCAAAAGGCATTTACACCAGCAACTGATGACCCAGTACCAAGCAAAGGGCAAAGTCAACATCCACAAATGCCTGATATTGTCATCACTGAAAATGGAATTAATAAGTTGTTACAAAATATAAATATCCACAAAGCATCTGGACCAGATAATATACATGGCAGAATACTTGAAGAGTGCAGTACACAAATAGCACCTATTTTAACCACATTATTTAGTTTGTCACTCAAAACCGGTAAAATTCCAGATGATTGGAGATATGCTAGTGTCTGTCCTGCATTTAAAAAAGGTTAAAAACAACCCTATAAATTATAGACCGATCTCACTCACATGTATCAGCTGCAGGCTTTTAGAACATGTAACAAGCAGTATCATGAAACATCTAGAATACAATAATATATTATACGATCTTCAGCAGCAGGTAAATGGGAACAAGACTGGCTCATGCACTTCCACCAAGACACATGTACAGTATTAAGTGTAACACAAAAGCGGAAAACAATCTTGCATACATATATCAATTGCATGGGCACACACTAGAGAAAGTTGACTCTGCAAAATATTTAGGCATTACCATTCAGAATAACTTAAAGTGGGACAAACACATCGACACCATGACAGCTAAAGCTAATCAGTGACTAGGATTCATTAAAAGAAATTTAAAAGTACATTCACCAGCCATCAAAGAACATGCATTCAAAGCTTTAGTCCGACCGAAATTGAAATATTGTAACACCATTTGGGACCCACACACACAACAGCAAAAACTTCAAATTGAACAAATTCAATGGAGAGCGGCCTGCTATGTCAGTAACAGGTACCACAATACAAGTTCTGTAACAGATATGATGTCTGACTTGAATTGGGCCCCACTTGAGGTGCACCACATAACGTACAAAGTCATACACCACTTAGTTGCCATACCATATTCAAACCTATGAATTCCATTTGACACCAGAACCAGACACACAAATCCAAATTCATTCAGGCACATACAGACATCAAAAGACTGCTACAAATACTCATTTTTCCTCAGGTCTATCACACTTTGGAATATTAATCGACTGCCTACAACATTTACCACCACAGACACAGTTGACGGTTTCAAGACCATGATCCCAGTATCTGCCTTGATTCCAATTTTCACACCATAATCACTCATACTCATAGTAGTTATCAAATGTATATAGTTTTAACCTTTGATTCATTGTTTATTGTATATATGTTATATCTTTATGTATAACTAAATTTAATATGGCGCTCTGCCAATAATCTTCAGTAGTGAAGGACGGCTAGAAATGTAAAGAAGAAGAACATATTATGCACACAAGAGACAGAATAATTCGGTCTACTATAGAGCATATTTTATCTCAGAAAAAATATGCAATGTCGCCGATGGGATTTGATACCGAACATCTCACATTGTATGCCACCACTCTACCAACTGAGCCAAATCAAAGGGATCTCCATTAACTCAAGTTAGTAGAGGTGGTTACAAACCTACTACAGTTCCTATAACCTTTGCTGCCTTTGATAAGGGAGCGTTCTGTTACACATTTGATATGATTTAGACTCCAACAGTTTCAGTTTAACCCTGCCAAATTTTGTTTGTTTGTCTCGAGTCGGGATTTTTATTGGCTTCTGTAATTCCTGTGTTCAGAACTTCGCTGATTTTATAGGAGAGTGATTCATTTATTGATTATATTAAAGTTCCCTCTTAAAGGTCACCCCTTCTGCAATGAAAATATGACCACATAATTAGACGAGTGACCTCTCTTGAGCAAGGCAAATTAGTAGTACAGTCAACTCTCGTTATCTCGAACACATTTAAGTTGAAATTCCGGGTAACTCGAATTAAGTGTTTAGCCCATCAACAGTAATAACTAAACAAATTTGCTCCTGATATCTCGAATTTACGGTTAAGTCGAACCAAATTTTCTGGTCCACATGGATTCGACATAACGAGAATTGACTGTATTTTGCAATCTTACAGGGCCGTCGTGGTCGTGATCGTATGATAGTTGGATTTACCTGTGCAATCAGATCTAGAGCCTATCACCTCTAAAGTTGTGAGTTTGAACTCCATTAATGGCGAGGTGTACTCAATGCAACATTATGTGATAAAGTGTATCAGTTACTTGCGACAGGTCTGTGGTTTTTTCCGGGTACTCCGGTTTCCTCCACTTATAAAACTGAACCGCTGCGATATAACTGAAAAATTGTTGAAAGTGGTGTTAAGTACCATAACCCTAACCGTACAATCTTAGTGCATCTGAAATCTGGCTCGACAAGAGAGAGGGCTTTGTTGGGAGGGATTTTCTTAGAGGGAAGCCATTGTATTGTCAATCATTACTATTTAACTTTTTAGTTTCAATTTTCTTTTTCAGTTAAGTGACCTGTAATGTCTTCCAAATGGCCTCTACAATTTCCTGTGATAAAAACTGCTTCCTCTGTGAAGATAAAGGTTGTCAGTGTATCCCTTGGACTGGCATTACTAGGAATCCTAGCAGCTTATTTCCGTAGAAAAAAAAAGAGAGTTCAAAACCAAAATGTGAAACGACAAGTTCCTGATGGCAGTGAACAAAATAACAGACTGAATCATATTAGTTATTCTAATGGAGGTTCGTATATGATAACACTGGCTTCCTTAGAAATCATAATCATTGGGGAACAAAATTGCTTGTTGAATGAAGCTGATACTATTATTTTTGAAAATGGTAACAATAAAAAAAATTGTTCACTAGAACTCAAATAATTTGTTTCCATGAATAACTTAAATTAAATATTGGTCCATTTGTTTCTGCCTTTCGTTTGGTCTTGCCAGGATAACTCAAATACTTGGCTACAGCGAAGTAAAATTATGTCGACAAAACTTGGACACAACACTATCAATGACTCAAAAAGATAAGGAGGAATATAATCTATAAAAAAAAAAAAAAATTTACAACTTGTCATTTTAATTAGATTTATATATTTTTTTTTTTCATTTAAGGTCATCCTTTAAAAAATAGTTGCTTTGCTCTTTCCAAACTCACAAGTGAGAAGTGGGAGAACATGCCATAAATAAAAATAATAATTACAATAACATTATTTTTTAGAAGAGAGATTCTGATTACCTGGTTTGGAAAATGTCAAACCATCAATTTTTTTTATGGATGTCTTCAAAAAAGCATTAATTGTAGCAGCTGCCAGTGATAAAAAAAATTCTTAGGGGTTATAATGCAATTATCTCCCCTGGTAGGCCAAAAATAATTTGGTATGGTACCTTGATAGTCTTGTAGAAGCTGCCAGTGTTAAAAGAAAATTATTGCATATTCATGATGATGAATTATAAAGAGTACCGGTATAATGTAAAAAAATATTTTATCCCGAATAGCTTTGTCTAAAATTTTAAAGCATATTTCAATATGACTACAGGTATAAAGTGTTTATTCTTGTAATTGGCCCTTTTAATGATCTGTAGTACTACACTGCAGCATTAGTTTCAATATTATTGATTTATTTTTTAGTTTTTACCTCTTCTTTTCAGATATAACAATGGGAAGAGGCCACCATGCTGACAGTCCATCAGGTAGCTCCCAGCATTCTCTGTCCAAACACAACAAGTCACAATTTGGTTCTATGTCTAGCTTGGCAGCATCGTCTGTATCAACAGTGACACATGCAGCAATAGACACTGGTTCCCTGTCTCCTGTTCATCTTTGTCATTTAGGTACATATTTTCTTGATGTAAAAGCCCAGTCAAGGATCATTTATTTTATGGTACTGAGTATTTATCATTCGAAGTGTGGAATATTTTTATCTTGTTTGAAAGACAATATGATTAAATACTTGCTCATTAAAATCTGAATAATTTGATTTAGCACAATCTAATTTAAATTATAATGTGGCGTCTTTCATTTGCTGTATTAACAATGCTGAGATAAAACTCCCGATATATTTTAATTGCACATGCGTATTATAGAACAGATTAGGAACATCATTCATAAGTGATTTCATGCTTTTAGACAGGACCATGATGCATACAAACATTTAAATGCTCATTTTATGAAAAGAAAGTTTAAACAGTGATGGTGGCTGAAGCAATTATTCCACCAATATCAACAACCTCAAATCATATTACATAAAAAAAACCACGACATGTAACATTGGAAATCCAAGTCCTGGCTTGGGACAGGCCCCAAAACATGGTGGAGTTAAAAACTTGTTATTTGGGATCCCAATCCTCCCCACTCTTGATAATTGGATCTTTAACGACAATACAAACAAACAATAAAAATCTGCAGATTTGCTTCAACTTCAAAAGACCACATATTATTGCAAAAATGAATGACATAAACTTGGACAGTACAATAGCAGGGTCAATGAACGCTCGTTTTGTCTCTTTACCCATTCTTTTTTTTTCTGGAAAAAATACTTATATATTGATTCCAAATTTTGTAAATTGTCATCTTACGGTGACTTAGTTTCCAAAGAACGCTAGTGACATTGACACATGCTTGTTATGTTTTGTATTAGCATTTTGCTTGTTTAAGTTGCTAAAATCAAAATGCAATCAAATTGCAAAATGTCAGTAACTTAATTTTAGCACAGTCTATTTATCTATATGGAACTAAAGATGAAGGTTAGTGGATCTTGTTGATTTAAACATATTTTATTGTCAAATATATACAATGGGATTGAACACAAGTTTTACAACTTATATAAAGTTCTCTCCAGGATCTTGTTATGACATGCATTTCCGTTATGGACTTCCTTTTGTAGAAAAAAGTGTTATTTTTTCTGGATTTGAATCAAAATATTTTACAGAAGCCATAGTTTGTATTATGTTTTAACATGGATAACATTGTCTTCATTGTATTTAAACACTTGCTATCGTGCGGAATAAAATATTTACGAAGATAAGATGCATGGCTGAAATATCACTAATGTTGACATTAAACATTAATCCTATCAAGGAAGGTAATGTTACCGAATGTTAAAACTACGTATGAATTATGGCTTCATAAATTATTTCTTGATTAGATATTCCTTGTTGTTTTTTTTAATTAAAAAATATTTTGGCAATACACTAACATGTAAGGATAAGGTCATGTCAGGTGACCTTTCATTCTTCTTTGACCTTCCAATCATATGCTAGACAGTTAAATATATTGACCAATCAGGCATCAGCTCTCAGTGTGTGTTTGTTTTTAGTACATGTACCACAAGATTGGCTGGGATCGTTGCTGATTGATCCATTGAAAATATATACACTATTGTACGATGTTGCATTTATTTGACGGCCTATGATTGGATAAAATCTTTCCTAAAAATAACAATAGAAAGGGAGCCATATATGGAAATCTAGAGAATAAGATTAATACGCTTTACCTGGCGAGGAGAAAATTCCATTCATAAAAATAACGATGCAGATGGAAAATTACAGAAGGTCAGTGGGCAGTGCTTAATTTTGTTTTGTGACCATTACGTATTTAGCCTTAGAACTTCCAAGAAAGTCTGTCAAAATAGTTCGTGGAAAAAACTTAGTTACAGTTTCAAGTTATAGATCAGCAACATCGTACAAAAATGCTCTAAGCTCCTGTGACCGACTATGATTATTTGGACGGTCAGTAAATAGTTGAAGGTTGAGCGCCTAGACAGTTAAATATATTGACAGTCAGGCATCAGCTCTCAGTGTGTGTTTGTTTTTAGTACATGTACCACAAGATTGGCTGGGATCATTGCTGATTGATCCATTGAAAATATATACACTAATATGACCCCATCTTGGATGTCGTTAGATGTTAGTTATCAGTATTTGGGATATTTTTCCTTTATTATATAGATAGGTGTGATTTATGGGGATTTATCTGTGAAATAAATGCCGGTATCTCATATGTGAGATATCAGTGGTTTTCCAACTGGAACTACATGTACACATAAGTGTGTTATTGAGTATGTGCCTTGTTGTGTTGCGATGAATACACACACGATTGTAAACTGAAACAATTAGACTGATGAAAATAAAGTTGTAACTCTTTTAAATAAATTATTGTACATTAAAATCAAACACTTGTTTATTCTACTCATTTCACTGGCATAACTAAAATCACACAAATTAAAATTCCGTGAAATGTTGTTGACGACTTTGTCACATAAACAACATGACGTCATATGACGACTTCCAGTGTAAAACATAAAGATCAGGCGTTGTTTGCCATGGTGTGCACTTAAATTTTGATGAAAATTTAACTAAAATAAGTTTGCAAGATAGGCATTTTAATTATTTTTGTGTATTGTTGTGACATATAGGATTTCACATTTTCAAAACTCAGAAACTCGTCCTTCATTTAAATTTCCAACTTTTTTCATCAAAGCGGTAATACTTGTTGGCATGTGCAGTCATATTGATTACACACTATCATTGCTCATAAATTCATAGGCATGGAATGAAATATACAAATAAAAATAATAATATATAAGAAATTTTGGAAGTCTATATAATAAACAGTATAGCTAAATCACACATTTTATATATCAAAATAAGACCACTCGTGATCGAATACATATTACGGATTAAACTAGTGGGCGCAAGTTCTGCCCACTCGTTTAATCCTTATGCATACTTCGGTCACTCATGGTCTTATTTTGATATTAAAAATCTACAATTAATTATACTGTATTTAACCTCACGGAATAATACTGTGAGTAACAACAAACTAACTGTGATTCTGAAAATTATCATTCACTGTGGTGTCAAACACATTATGACTGTCTTGATAAAAACAATAACATCAGTTGTGAATGTCTCGACATTCAAATTACAGCTTGTCAGACTCGCTGCAATACTAGCAATAATGTCTGTCTCGACCTTCACAGCTGCCATTATTCTATATGCATCGCCAAAACATTATAAAAAAAAATATCTCTCAATAATATTTTTTTATTTATCATCATTCAGGATTTGAAACATTACAGACAGCAGTCAGTTATTGGGAAGATGCATCCATGAAATTATCATTTACTGAGGACCAATCAAAGCCAGCCTTGTTAGTAAGTACATTTTCAATCTGATTAAAATCTAATCTCTCATTTGATCCCTTTTCACACCTGAACTCTTTATTTTCATGAATATTTGTTGATATGATAAATAGGGTTATGACCATTTTGGACCTATCATATTGCTCATAGCTAACAAAGCATGGTCTCCTAAGCGCCATTTTCATTTCGGCAACATAGGGTCACTAGCATGTGACATATAATAAATTGGATTTCTGCAGATCTCCCACATCGTGGCATAACAGTGAAAGGGAGCAAGTGAGAGATCAGACTTTCACAAAATTGGTCCATCTTAGCTCTCTAGTTAATAATTTCTTCTTTCAAATCTGACTTAAGTAAAGTTTTACTATTGTAAAAAAACAATATTCTGTTAATCTATAGCAGGTTTTAAAAGATAATTACTGTATGCTAGGCATTTGCAAATGCATTTTTATTATACACTACTTTAGACATTTGATGTCCAAAATTGTGAAGTACATTGGTGGTGTAATGGTTAGTGTGTTCATACTGACTCCCTCCACTGAGTGTGGTACATCGTGTATTTGAGCCTGGTATTGCTGTTTTTTCGCTTTAGCACGCAACATTAAGGAATAACAACAAAGACTGGTTGGCTTGAAATCAGTATGATGTGTCCCAGGGTATCGGCATATCTAGCATATCAGAGACATAGCGGGATAAATCACTGTGATAGACATTTCACTCTTCTTAGTGATACTGATATATTTCTGGCTTTCTTAAATCTATTTACTTACGTTCTAGTGCATTTTGGGTGATAGCAAGTAACACTCTAAATACGAAAGAACTTTTGAAGATACATCAAACAGAAGAAAAGCTATATCTATATTACCATGATGAGTGTTTTGTCTATCACCATGATTTACTGTAAATTCAGAAATTATTGCGATGTTTTTATTATTGCGAAAAATTCGACTGATGTGAAATCGCAATAATTAAATCTCGCATTTCGGAATCATAAGTATCCATTTGTACATGCTCCGCAATAATAAAAATCGCAATCTGTGAAAATTTTCGAAGATCGCAATAATAAATGAACGCAATAATTTCCGAATTTACAGTATCATGGTATGTCTCTGAATGTACTGTAACTTGTGCTCGCCATAATATTACTGAAAAATTGCTCAGCTGGTGTGGCTTTAAACAACAATCAGACACTCAGTTGAAAATTGTGTATTTTTTTAAATGATATAATAGGATACAGATACAGTAGCAGTGCAGCACCAATTAGAAAGACTACTTGACTCCGCCTACAGGATGATTGACAGTTATGAACGTCAGTGTGAACGACAGGCAGACCAAGTAGCATTCGACTCTGCCATTACTGCGTTTACAACAGAGATGGACAGGATGTCTGAGAGAAAAAGTCTGGATACTGGTTCACAAAGTGACCAGGATTCCTTTGTTTCAGCAACTGATGTAAGTGGATCTAGTTGAACCTCATTTTCTTGAACTTGTAAATTCAGTCTTCGCGCTAACCCACTTGCCCGAAACCAGGGACAAGTGAAACTGGATTCGGACAAATCGAAATTATGAAGGAATTTGTTTGAATGAATAGACAATTTTTCTAAGTTTGGCTTTCGAGTAAGTAGGTGAAAAAAAGTGAAGCAAAGACTTCTTGTAGTAAGAATATGATAGGTTTCATCTTGTCTTTCAAGTAGTTTTTCTTAAGATATTAAGGCTTTTTTTAAAAGTATTCTGTCACTTTCGTACAGATGACAAAGGATGATATTGGCAATTATATTTTGGTTTAAAGTTGATTGGTTTATGGTGTTTAATGCCACTTTCAGCAATATTTCATTTATATCGAGGCTGTCAGTTTTATTGGTGGAGGAAACGGGAGAACCTGGAGAAAACCACCGACCTGTCGCAAGTCACTGACAAACTTTATCACATAATGTTGTTAAAAAGTTTGGAGTACACTTCGCCTAGGTGGGATTCGAACTCAGTTTCAGAAGATATTAAGACCTTTTTAAAAAGTATACCGTCACTTTCGTACAGATGATGAAAGATGATATTGACAATTTGGTTTACGTTAAAGTTGACTATTGTTTAATTATTATGTTTTCTGATGGCCTTGTGCAGGGACCGTCGTGATCTTGATCGTATGGTAGTTGGATTTACAACTACCAATGCAATCAGTGCCAATCACCACTGAAGTTGTGAATTTGAATCCCACTCGTGCTGAGGTGTACTCGAAACAACATTATGTGATAAAGTTTGTCAGTGATATGCGACAGGTCGGTGTTGTCCACCGGTTACTCTGGTTTCCTCCACCAGTAAAACTGACTGCCATGATATAACTGAAATATTGTTGAAAGTGGCATTAAAAACACAACCACCCTTAGCCTGATGGCCTTGTGTGCTATCTAATATTTAGATCATGGTTTAGTCCATCAGATATATTATTATTTTATCTCAAAGATTCAATACTAGTACTAGTATACTATGCGAAAAGTTCAATGCTAGCTAGGATTCTGCGATCTGCTATAACAACTCTGCTCAACCAGTTATATGTGATTTTTGGCATTTTACTCATTTGTGGAAAACGCATGACCACATCATTTCACTATTGGGGGAGGTTTGGGCCCATAAAACTAGTTTAACCTGCCACTTTTTATTGATGTGCCTGTAATGTACTTTTGACATTTTTATAACTAACTTTTGGGGACCCGGGTGGCTCAATGAGTTAGGTCGTTGGATCTAACAACTCAATACAAGCCTATCACCAATACGGCGTGGGTTCATGCCCGGCTTTGTAAATTACAAAAAAGGGTGCACTCGACTCGCAGCCACAAGTGATAACGTTTACCAGTTGCTTGCCAATGGTCGGTGGTTATCTCCAGGTAATCCGGCTTCCTCCACCACTAAACTGGTTGCCATGAAATAGCTGAAATATTGTTAAAAGTGGCATTAAAACATAAAAAATCAAATCATATCATAGCCAATTTGTTTTTTCCTTTAACTGTTTATACATAATTGACAATTTCAGATGGCAAATTTATCAGACTTAGACAACCACAGAGAAATGTTCAAACATTTACCATTATATGAAGCAGGATTGCTGGAGCTTAAACATGGAGCTATAACTTGTAGAACGCTCAGGTTTGTGTTACAAAATTTCAACATTTTACTAGAGCTTGTCTTGGCCATGATCAGGAAGAGGTGTACAACATTATGTGATAAAGTTTGTCAGAGACTTGCGACAGGTCGGTGGTTTTCTCCGGATCCTCCAGTTTCCTCCACCAATAAAACTGACTGCCACGATATAACTGAAATATTGTTGAAAGTGGCATTAAACACCATCAAACAAACAAAAAAAAGATTTAACACAGAACCATAATTTGTAGGTTTGTGTAGCAAATTTTACCATTGTACACTACTACACAGTGTTACTGGAGCTGTAACCTTAAAGAATTCTGAGATCTGAGGAAACTCCTTTAAGGGTGATGTGAGTGACCTTATGTCATGAATATTTAACGATATGTAAATACAGTTCTGACCTTTTCCAGAAAAAAATGATTGCTTGTAATATGCAAAGTAGTTTAGTATCACTTTCATAGTCTGCAATTGCAATTTTCAATGGATAGTACATTTTCAATGAAAAATATATAAGGTTACTCATGTATGATCTCAGATCCGCTATGCTGCCAAGTATCAAATAAAGGGGGGAAGTGAGACTAAAGAGATGTGATTTTAATCAGATTGTTATACTCTGTTACTTCAGGATAAAATAATCTGTTCCTTGAATTCTACACCACTAAGATTGATGATAATTGTGCAGTCCTCAGGGTTTACGACAAGCCTAAAGCCCAAGGTCTATAAAATTTCCTTTGGGTCTGTAAAATATCATTGAAAGTTCTATCTAATGCCTCTTTGGGCTTTTACGTTTTTTGGTTGGTCTATGGTGTGTAATGCTACTTTCAACAATATTTCAGTTCTATCGTGGCAGTCAGTTTTATTGGTGAAAGAAACCAGAGTACCCAGAGAAAACCACTGACCTGCCGCAAGTCACTGAAAATTTATCGCATAATGTTGTATCGAGTACACCTCCCCGCTCGAACTCACAACTTTAGTGGAGATAGGCACTGATTGCACATGTAGTTGTAAATCCAAGCACCATGCAATCTTGACCACGGCAGCTCCCTAGAAGACTTATATTCATAGTTTAACTACTGTTCCATTCTGAATATCGAGAAATAAATCATGTGTAACCGAACAAAGAAGTAATTCACGAGTGGCCGTTAAAGTAAGAGTTACAAGTGATTTTTTTTTCGCTATTCAGAATACAAAAGTAGTTATACTATGCATTGCCTAGATTTTACATGTTTATTTGCTGTAATTGGACGTTTTTCATTGCCGGAAGCTCAATGATTGTCATGACATTGGTACCTTGCCGTTACCATGAAATGAGTGGTTTTATTAACTTGGAAATCTTCTTTTTTTTAACTCTGAAATCTTTTTCATGAGCCTCTATGTAATAATTTGTTTATATTTACTGAACAGAGATGACACAGTTACTTTTTTACATTATTATGTTCAACTGTAATTTTGTACATGTAACATACACAGCTATTTATGTTTTTTTTTCTATTTACAGAACAGAAATGACGCATTGCCTTTCTGATACAGAGTTTCTAGCCAAACTACATTGTCTGAGATTAGCTATGGAGGTGCATACATATATATAAAATTATCATTGCAATACTTTACTAATAGTAAAATTGTGTTCTCAGTAGAGTTGGTCTTTTCTGCTATTAAATAAACATGTACATTGTACTTAGATATATCTTTAGATTTCTGTGTAGTGTTTTGTAGATCGTTGTTTGTCCTTTTATCCTATTTCTTTTGGCCGTTGTGTTTTCTGTCCTTCCTCAGTTTACGGATTCTTATTACCTCCCTTTGGTATCTTCAAATTCTTCTATCCAAAGGATATCATTTATCCTTTGTTAAGCAAAGTAATATTGATAACACTAGAAAGATATCCAGGATAACATTTTAAATATTTTCTTTGCAGATATTTATATTGTTATTAGAATAATTATACCCATTAATTATGTATTTATGCACATTTTTAATGATTGTCAAATTATGATTGCTTAAATGATTGACAAATTTCAATATTTATCAAATGTCTTTTTATGTAAGGAGTTAAAAGTGTAAAGTGACCCAGTTTTTATCAAGGGGAGGTTCATGTATGAATGTATGGAAATATGTTGCTTTGTCAGTTCTTCTACCGGGAAGAGCTCTTTGTTTTTCAAATTTGGGATAGTATCATTCTATATGCAAACATGTAGTATGCATTTCAAATAAATTTTTCATATTTTCATATTTTTTCCAGATAATATTCCAAAATGGAGCAAATAAAGACTATTTTAGGAGAATGGGGAGACAGATATTAGGAGATATACTAATAAAGGCAGATAGGGTAAGTCACAAAAATAAAGATAAAAAATAAAAATGTATAAAAATCTACATTTATATTGCCAAGGCATTGTACTATATATGACTTCATTATAGTAGTCCCCCTGTTATAAAGAGAGCTGTTGTGGTCGTGATCGTATGGTTGTTTGAATTAAAACTACCTGTGAGATCAGTGCCTATCAACACTTTAAAAGTTGTGAGTTCGAACCCTATTCATACCAAGGTGTACTCCATACAACATTATGTTATAAAGTGTTTCAGTAACTTGCAACAGGTCTGTGGTTTTCTCTGGGTACTCCAGTACTGACCGCCACGATGTAACTGAAATATTGTTTAAAGTGACATTAAACACCATAAACCAAAACCTCTAAATAAAGCCTCCCTTCTGTAATGAAAAAGTGGCATGACCATGGACCATAGTGGGTAACATGTTGGAAGAGTGCCACACTCTTTGCACGTCACAGACCTCTTTAGGAGATTTGAAAAAAAGAGTATTGTAGCCACTTTAATTAATTTTTTGTCCCAACCCAACTGTCCTTATTTTTTAAGTGGCAGTGAACAATCGTTTCCTCAGTTGTCGATCTTCCCATCCTTGGATATTGTTGAATTTGTTCTCATCCTCAATCAATCGATCAATCAGTATTAAGGAACAAACGACTTGACAAAGGCATATTTATTGCTTATAAAAAACCATTGTTTATGGTTATACAATTGAAGATGAAGAACACTTTCATCTTTTCTGTCCTAATAATACTGATCTAAGAAATAATTTTTATTCCATTAATATTCAAAGATGTTTCTATTAAATATGTATAATAATTTTTATGAAAATGAAAAAAAAAAGATATCATATATGTTGAGCCCACCAACCCCCATACAAATAGGAAAATAGGTTCCTTTATTAAGAAGTCAGTAGAACTGAGGACAAGGAACCCATAATATAGAGCTGTCATGATGGTAGTTGGATTAACGACTAAGTGTACAGTCAGTGCCTAAGATTGTGAGTTTGAATTCTGTTCATGGCGAGGTGTACTCGATACAACATTATGTAATAAAGTTTGTCAGTGACTTGCGGCAGGTTTTCTTCGGGTACTCCAGTTTCCTCCACCAACAAAACTGACCGCCACAATATAACTGATATATTATTGAAAGTGGTGTTAAACATCATAACCCTTACCCATAGTATATTTATTATATGTAAATTATTTATGCTTATTGATATTTTCTTGCTTTTTAGCTCACCTGACCCAAAGG
>MJUT01034916.1:353961-372153 GCA_002080005.1 Gigantidas platifrons
AAACATGTCATCGATGGTTCTTTGGTGGTCAACTTCCAAAATTGTGTTCAGTGACCCCAATCTCGGTCCAAAATGGCCGTCATCAGCAGCCATAGTTTTAACATAGGACCCAATGGGAAAATTGTTTAAAAGTCTTCTCCTCTGAAACCAGTCAGCCAATTTAAAGCTAACATGGCATGGATGTTCCTTGGGTAGTATATACTTTCAAAATTGTGTCCGGTGATCACAACCTTCATCCAAGATGGCTGCCATGAGCAGACATAGTTTTAACATAGAACCCTATGGGATTTGAATAGTAACTTAGATGTATTCGGCATGCAGACATTCTTAAGAGGACTTATTTATATCAGGTGAGCGATACAGGCTCACCTGAGCCTCTAGTTTATTTATTTGTTTGTTTGTCACAATTCGGTGTGGCTAATGGCAGCAAGATTTTGAAATTTTTGTTAAATGAATATTTTTTGACAGGAACCTGATGATTTCTTTGTTGCCTATGAAGAGATGATGGATTATGTCTATAAATCAAGTAACTGGCCACAGATGGAGGAAGAATTAAAAGGGAGAGGGGTATGTATTCAAGTTGTAAGAGAGGATATGGGTGTAAATGAATATGAGAGACTACTTAACATTACAATTGAGATTTTTAATGCTGTTGTTCATTTATTTTATGTATTATAACCATTTTAGTTTTACAGTTTCAAACATTTGTGATGTACGTGTATATCTTTTACAGGTGAAATCTTTCACATTTTATGATATTTTACTGGATTTTATTTTAATGGATGCCTTTGATGACTTGGCTAACCCACCATCTTCAGTGATAACAGTTGTACAGAACAGATGGCTGTCCAATGGATTTAAAGAAACAGTGAGTACTATTATGCTTTTGGTGCTTATGCTTTCACTTTTTGTTAACCACTTTTGTGGTGTAATGGTAAATGTGCTCGCTTGTGCAGAAAACGCATCTGTGGTGTGATTGTTAGTGCTGCTTGCTTTGAACATGGTAGGTTGTGGGTTTGAGCCATGGTTGGGTCAAACCAAAGATCATGAAATTGGTATTTGATGCTTCTCCGCTAAACATTCAGCTTTAAGGAGTAAGACCAAAGATTGGTTGACTCGGAATCAAGATTATGTATTCAAGTGGAGCGATCTGTCTACTTGCAGACTGTTATTCCAAGTATTTTAAAGCATGTTGGTCACGTTCAAAGCGAACATCCTCATCATCGCATTGAAATGTAACTTATTCTTGCCACGATATTGTTGAAAAGTTGCTCACTTTGTATTAAACAACTAACTCTCGCTCACTATTTTATTATTTTGCACAAGATGTATAAACTCCTTCAGTGTTTTATTTTCATTTCTACATAAATATGTACTATCGTTTATTTGTTTTGTGAGTATGGATTTCTCAGAGCAATATCGCATCAAAGATGAAGCCTGAGATATGATATGCGATGAGAAGTCCATTTCGAGCTAAATAATAGCATTAATGTCAAAGTAACGTCAGTGATGTCAATCAAATCAGAAATCACCAATAATATATTTGTATCACACTTGTCGTTTTGATAGCAGATATTATAGCATCTAAACATCAAAGGGAAGATTTACAAATCGTCGATAATCAAAATTATTACGATTTCACAACTTAAACATTGACATTGGTCAATATCATTTTTTTTACTTTTATGAGGTCTACAGTTTTATAACATTAGCAATGCAATGCCCCACTTTATACAAAAACTATAAAAATGTCAGATTTCTCAAAGAAGTTTATTAATATTTATTTATTGTGGTTTCTTTCAGGCCTTGTCTACTGCTGTGTGGTCAGTTTTAAAAGCAAAGAGAAGAATGCTCAAAGTAATGATACATATAGTTTGTATGATATTACAGTAGGTTCGCATCGTAAAAGGCCACCCCTGCAATGAAAAAGATGCCTTTTAAGAGAGGTGACCTCAGTGTGACAGATTAATAGTATTTTGTCATCTCAATTCATCTGAAATCTGGCCTGACAAGAGGAGTGACCTTTGGTGGGAGGGCTTATAAGAGGGGAATACTGCTTCTACATTACCAGTTACTGTAATGGGGAGGTGGATGAGGAAATGCTTTTAAAACTTGAAATTTTGAATTTCCATGGTTTAAATCAATAGTTGGACAAGTAATAACAGTCAAGATTTTCGTCCGCTTTAAAGCGGAATTCGCTTTTTTTTTTTCGGGTTTTACCGTTATGATTCCTTTTTTATAGTATATTCAATACTTCCGATTTTGCCGATTTCCGCTTTTTTGTTGTCCTCGTAAAATCAGGTCTGTAATAAAAACATGGATATCTAATTTAGTGTGCAGGATTTGTTTCTGGAATAACCTTCTTCAGAAGCCAAATAATTTAGATGTCTTTGAGAGCAAGTAAACCAAAGACCCTAAACAGGATAACCAAAATCATTAATAGTCAAGATAGTCAATATTGCAGAATATATATACAATACTTGTGCACTGTCGAAGCATGTAGGTAATATGTGTATGAGGCTTAGAAACGGGGGAAAAGGCGAGGCCTCACCGAGTCTTTTCCTGCGTTTCGCACCGAATACACATATTTACCGATATGCTTCGACAGTGCACATGTTTTGTATTTATCCTGCAATTTTAAATCATAAATAAACGTTTACTGGACGATGATAAAAGTATTTGAAATAATTTTTTCATTAAAACCCTTTAAAAATTAGAAATGGGCGACGTAAAAATACTGCGTTTATTTGGACGTCACAGCTATATTTCTTTGGAAACAAATTGTCAATGTTCTATTTATAACTGACCAATATCAAAAAAAATATTGGGCAGGCTATATTGGTCGGTAAATGCTGTCATTGCAGGATAAATTTGAGTTGGTTGTATATAAATAAATGTATAATATGTTCAACAGAGGATTTGTGAAAATACACCTTGGATAATATTTTGCACTGATTTTGTTTTTCTCACTTACAGGTTCCAGACGGTTTTATCAAGAGATTTTATGGTATATCAGAACATACCAGTCCAGTTTTAGCTTGGGGTTTCTTGGGACCAGATTCACCATTAAAAGAAATGTGTTTGTATTTTAAAGTAAGTTGAGATATTGCAATGATTTTGTATTGGAATTTTGGTAATCTTCACAGCATTGTTATTCTAGTTATCCCATTTCTTCCTCATTTGTTTAGCTTTAAACATCAATAAATCAATCAATCAATTCTCATTTTTTATATTCTTCACATCATTATTATTCTAGTTATACCATTTCTGTATTTAGCACAAGAAAAGAGTATTGCTCAACTACATGTTAGGAGCTGTCTCACACTCATTTTAGGATATGAGATTTTGTCATTGTTGAAGACCCTACTTGCAAATATTTGTCAGGCAGACAGAATTTTATTATCCTTTACCTCCGTATGACTGAAATATTGTTGAAAGTGACATTTAGCACCATAACCCTATTTTCCACGTCTACTTTTTTTTCAATCAGATTTGACCCAACTGGTTCTTGTGGTTTCCAAGATTAAAGAGGTTTAATGGGGTTAAATGGGACTGATGCTTGAAATAGTGAAAAGAGACAAATGCCCAAAATACAATATGTCCAACAATATACTGTCTCTAGCATATTACTGTGTCAAGCTGTGTATCACCACTGCTGTTGTTGGTTCGAATCTGGCTCAGGGCAAGGTGTACAACATTATGTGATAAAGTTTGTCAGTGACTTGGTCTGTGGATTTCTGTGGGTACTCCGGTTTCCTCCACCAATAAAACTGATCGTCACGATATAACTGAAATATTGTTGAAGGTGGTGTTCAACACCATAAAACCAAACCAAACTACTTTGTCAAGCATAATACTGTATCCACATTTGATAAACTTTCCCTTGTCGACATGCTGCTGTCATATCATGCTGCTTTCGGTGTAGCCGCTTATGTTTATTCTGCAATGTAAAATAGTCTAAAACAACTGCCGTATTTAACTAAAAGAGCAAAACATGTAGAAACAAGCCTCAATCCCAATGTTTTCAAGAGTGTCCTCTTTCCCAATTGTGCTATACAGTTGCCGTTTCTAACCATCCGCCCTATGTGAAGTAGGTATATACCAGGAGACTGTTATTTTTATATTAGATGAATATTACAAAAAAATATATTTGTTTAACTTTTTGTTCAGCAGATGTAATGATTATAAGAATTAAAAAAACAATTGCAAAGCAAGTTTTTACAAAGCAATGACAATCACAAAAGAAAAACAAAAATATACAACATTTAATTATTTATACATAAATATGGGTGAAATATATAACTGGACAATGAGATTTTTAAAGCATGGCATGAAAATTGTGGTATCTAATAGCACATATTTACATTTATTTCAGGATATTGTTTTAGGTTTTATAAGTGACATTTTTAGTTTCGAGAAGTGTCGGTACACAACATTAGACGATCTTGCTGAAGATATTGTTAGGCTTGGTAAAGAAAGATGTGAGGCAGCAGTCACAAAACTGTCTAGTTAACCATGTGACTTAATGGATTAAGTGATATTGTTTTATAATGGGGTATTCCTCTGTCAAAGAACCATGTCATGCATCAGGGTATTAACCACATAGCATCCAAAATATCAGCATAAGCCATTACATTTTCTTCAGAGATTGTCTACTTTACTATTTTGTTTATGCAATTTGTCTGACAGTACTGTCTAAATAAGCAATAGGAAATATTAAATACCATTCAATCAAAAAATATTATATCAGATCATACATGTTTATTTGTAATATTATTTATGCATAATTTTGTACTTTAAGTTGAGTGTAAAAGAGAGAAATGGAGCACATTTTGTACTTTTATTGGAGTGTAAAAGGGAGAGAAAAAACACATTTTGTACTTAATCGGAGTGTACAAGAGAGAGACGGAGCACATTTTGTATGAATATACATGATGAACCAAGATTTGTATGGAACTATTGTCTCAAGAAATCAGAAATTTAGTGATATTTTAATTTTCACAAGAAATCAGAAATTTAGTGATATTTTAATTTTCACAAGAAATCTGAAATTTAGTGATATTTTAATTTTCACATATACAAAGTTAACATGGCTTGCATAATTTTGAATATTTATTTTATTTGTACATATAGTCCAATTGTTTTATTTCTGAGGGTTTTGTAGGTGTCTAAGTTAATAAAATTTGTTTGCAGCACGATATATAGATAAAATACTGCTAAAGCTGGTGTTAAACACCAATCAATCAATCATAATTTTAAGAATCAGTTTTCATTTTACATATTTTATCAGAAATAAAAAAAAAATATTTATACAAATTTGTGATCTATCATTACAATTATTCTTCTTTAGATAAATGGTACAGAAACAAACAAAAAATTAATATTCTACTGCTTCTTTTGAATTATTGAAATCAAAAATTTATTACCATATTAATCAATAATGATAAAATAAAATGGAAAAAAAAAACAAAAAAAACACCACACTGTCGAAACAATTCCAAAATCAGATATTAAAATTGTAGAAAGAAGCAGCATCAATACCCCTAACACAAAAATACATGACTACTCACTTCTATGGCTTGGTACAGGCCCTTCAATAAAAAGTGGCGAGGCCCAAAGCTGCCATTTTAATAAAATGATGCGGTCATGCAAGTGATTTGTGACAGAACATATATACCATGCTAGTTAGACAAAATCAAAGAAAGACGATATTATATCTATACACATATACAGTATGTTTCAAGTGAAAAACATACTGTATTACTGTACAGATTTTGTTCTTTTCTGACTGCATGCGACATAAAATAAACTACATAAATTAACTGGTTTATATTTATAGGTTTAAAATAAATAACATATTAATTTAGTTCACCAGATGCCTATTTATATAAGTTTTGTCTTCAGTAGTGTAACTACTTCTGTGGTCAAATGGTTAGCATGCTTGCCTTAAGTGCAGTAGAGGGCCTGGGTGGCTCAATGAGTTAGGTCGCTGGATCTAACAACTCATACAAGCCTATCACCAATACGGCGTGGGTTCGTGCCCGGCTTTGTAAATTACAAAAAAGGGTGCACTCGACTCGCAACCGCAAGTGATAAAGTTTACCAGTTGCTTGCCCATGGTCGGTGGTTCTCTCCGGGTACTCCGGCTTCTTCCACCACTAAAACTGGTCGTCATGATATAGCTGAAATATTGTTGAAAGTGGCATTAAACACCAAAAATAAAATCAAGTGCAGTAGATTGTAGGTTCAATTCCTGGTCTGGGCAAATCAGAGCTATGCACATAATATTCAGTAGTAAGAACAAATACTTGTTTGCTTGTAGTTGGGATAATGTGTGCAAACTGAGTGACATGCTATCAGTGAACTGGTGTATTGACATGCTATCAGTGAACTGGTGTATTGACATGCTATCAGTGAACTGGTGTATTGACATGCTATCAGTGAATTGGTGTATCGACATGCTATCAGTGAACTGGTGTATTGACATGCTATCAGTGAACTGGTGTATCAACATGCTATCAGTGAACTGGTGTATTGACATGCTATCAGTGAACTGGTGTATTGACATGCTATCAGTGAACTGGTGTATTGACATGATATCAGTGAACTGGTGTATCGACATGCTATCAGTGAACTGGTGTATCGACATGCTATCAGTGAACTGGTGTATCGACATGCTATCAGTAAACTGGTGTATTGACATGCTATCAGTGAACTGGTGTATTGACATGCTATCAGTGAACTGGTGTATTGACATGCTATCAGTGAACTGGTGTATTGACATGCTACCAGTGAACTGGTGTATCGGTGAGGTATCACTACAGAAATCCAGACTGCATGTTGTTAAGTACAAAACAGATCTCATCATCATTATGCCATTAAAAATAACCTTTCGCCATGATTTTGCTGAAATATTGCTAACATGGCATTAAACAACAATCACTCACTCACTCTTCCATAGTGCTCAACCAATAATGGTAATTTAAATCAATGGACTAACAACATATATATACATGTATATACAGTGGAACTTGTGCCATCAGAGTTTTCGGACAGACATCCTGTGACATCCCACCAAAAATTATCATCCCAAAGTATTTCTGTATACATGTACTAAGATAAAACCTGAGTATACCGACATCCCGCACAATATGACATATTTCTCTGGTCCCTTGGTTTCTCGAGTTAGACAGGTTCCACTGTACAATTGAATTTCATTGTTATGTTTCTTGATTTTTTGTTTTTGTTTTTAAATTGTCATTATTGGAGAGAGAAAATGTGTCATGATAAAAATTATACTATTATTAATAATTGTTGTGTTTTATCTTTGATATAGACATTTACAATACAGTATCATTGTGATAATAAAATATTTAAATCATTGTACATTTTCTTGTATTTTTAAATATCGCATTTGGTCATGTAAAATACACCGTTTTTTAGTTCACCTGGACCAAAGGTCCATGTGAACTATTGTCATAACTTGGCGTCCGTCGTCTGTAAGCTTTTCACATTTCAAGCTTCTTCTCCGAAACCAATTGGAACCAAACTTAGCAGGAATGTTCCTTGGATGGTCCTCTACAAAGTTTCTGTTTTTCGTTCTAGTCGGATATTCAACATGGCTGCCAGGGCCAATAATATGCTCTGATTGGCTGAAATTTCAAAGATCTTCTTCTCTGAAACTAATGAACTGACTGAACCCAAACTGTAAAGAATGATCATTGGAATGTCCTTTACCAAGTTTCTGTTTTTTATGCCGATCGGAAATCCAAGATGGCCGTCACCGCAGAACATAGATTAACATTGGACACTATGGGAAAATGTTCAAATGCCTTCTTCTCAGAAACTACAAATATGATTAAAGCCAATCTGTACATGAATGTTCATTGGATGGTCTTCTACAAATTAAGGTTTTTTTTTCCCGATATGAAATTCAAAATGGCGGCTATGGCAGGACTTAGTTTAACATTGGACACTATGGGGAAAATGTTTCAAAATGCTTCTCTGAAACCACTTGGACAATTGAAACCAAACTGTCCAGGAATGATCATTGGAAGGTCCTCTATAAAGTTTCTGTTTTTTATGCCGATCGGAAATTCAAGATGGCCGCCACGGCAGGACATCGATTAACATTGGACCCTATGGGAAAATGTTCAAATGCCTTCTTCTCAGAAACTACAAATCTGATTAAAGCCAAACTGTACATGAATGTTCATTGGATGGTCCTCTACAAACTTTAGGTTTTTTTTGGCGATATGAAATTCAAAATGGCGGCTATGGCAGGACTTAATTTAACATTAGACCCTTATGGGAAAAATGTTTCAAAACGCTTCTTCTCTGAAACCACTTGGACAATTGAAACCAAACTGCACAGGAATGATCATTGGAAGGTCCTCTACACACTTTATGTTTTTTATGCCGTTCGGAATTCCAAGATGGCCGCCACCGCATGACATAGATTAACATTGGACCCTATGGGAAAATGTTCAAATGCCTTCTCAGAAACTACAAATGTGATTAAAGCCAAACTGTACATGAATGTTCATTGGATGGTCCGCTACAAACTGTAGGTTTTTTTTTCCAATATGAAATTCAAACTGGAGGCTATGGCAGGACTTAGTTTAACAATGGACCCTATGGGAAAAATGTTTCAAAACGCTTCTTCTCTGAAACCACTTGGACAATTGAAACCAAACTGTCCAGGAATAATCATTTGAAGGTCCTGTAAAAAGTTTGGGTTTTTTATACCGATCTGAAATCCAAGATGGCCACCACCACAGGACATAGTTTTTACATAGGACCAATTGGTTCTTTTTATAACCAGGTGAACGATACAGGCTCTTGAGAGCCTCTGGTTTTAGGGGCCGACGTGGCCGTGATCGTATGGTAGTTGGATTTACAACTACCTATCCCAATCAGTGCCTATCACCACTAATGTTGTGAGTTCGAACCCCGTTCATGGCAAGGTATACTCAATACAAGATTATGTGATAAAAGTTTGTCAGTGACTTGCAACAGGTCGGTGGTTTTCTCTAGGTACTCCGGTTTCCTCCACCAATAAAACTGATCGCCACGATTTAAATGAAATATTGTTGAAAGTGGCGTTAATTACCATTAACCATCAAATTTATTCTGCAATCCTGTAGGTCACTATACGTAGACCATTAATGATTTTGATTTATTTTTAGTTATCCTGTTTAGACCTTTTGGTTTACTTTCCCCCGGAGACTTCTAAATTATTTGGCTTTTCAATGTTTCCACTATGAGTTTCACCTGATGAAGGTTATTCCAGAAACAAATCGTGCACACTAAATTATATTAAACACCATAAACCAAACCAAACCAACCCTTTTTTTTAAATCGCACCGGTGGTGTAATAGTTAGCGTGTTTGCTTTGGGTGTGGTAGATCATTGCTTTGAACCCTAATCAGGTCAAACCAAAGATTTTAAAATGGGTATTTGTTGCTTTTCTGCAAAGCACACAGCATAAAGGAGAAAGAGAAAGACTGGTTGGCTCGGAATCATCATCTCACTGAAAATTAACATATTCTTGCCATGATATAGCTGACAAGTTGCTGAGTTGGTGTTAAACAACAGTCACTGACTCGCTTACTGTTAATTTTAATAATTTTGTAGAGTGGTATGTGTATATTATACATGAGAATGACAGTGACGTTTTTTGTTTTTTGTTTTTTTTTAGGCCATGGATGGATTTCTGTAAAGAAACTTGTATCTTATCTTTTTATACGCCCGTCTCGAGACGGGCCGTATTATGTGAATGGGTATGGCGGCGGGTGGGCCTCGGGCCGGCGTCCACACAGGTTTCTGCACAATATCTTTAGTTCTGTATATCGGATCTTTACCAAACTTGGCCATATGATTCCCCTGCGGAAAGGAAAGAACCCGATTTATTTTGGGGTCATTAGCTCAAAGGTCAAGGTCACCATTACTATAAATAGAATTTTTGACAACAGGTTCGTTTCCGCACGATAACTTTAGTTCTGTATATTGGATCTTTACCAAACTTCGACACATGATTCCCCTGTGGAAGGGGAAGAACTCTATTTATTTTGGGGTCATTAGGTCATTTTTGACAACAGGGTCGTTTCTGGATGATAACTTTAGTTCTGTATATTGGATCTTTACCAATCTTGACCACATGATTCCCCTGTGGAAGGAAGAACCCTATTTATTTTGGGGTCATTAGGTCAAAGGTCATGGTCACCGTTACTATAACTTTTGACAACAGGATCGTTTGCGCACGATAACTTTAGTTCTGTATATTGGATCTTTACCAAACTTAGCCACATGATTCCCCTGTTGAAGGGGAAGAACCCTATTTATTTTGGGGTCATTAGGTCAAAGGTCAAGGTCATCATTACTATAAATATAATTTCTGACAACAGGATCGTTTCCGCACAATAACTAGTTCTGTATATTGGATCTTGACCAAACTTGGCCACATGATTCCCCTGTGGAAGGGGAAAAATCCTATTTATATAGACGGGCGTATTTTGTGATGCACACATTTCTTGTTAGGAAATAGGTTTGACTACTAATGTATTTGTTTGCTGTGAGCCTAGGTGGCATGGTTTGAAGTAGGTGGTCAGACCACTGACCACAATCGTGTGTTCACACACAGATAATTACCTCATGTGTTGAGATTTCCAGTCTGACACCTACGTATACCCATGGACAGGGTTTCATTTTTAGTCTGCCCCCTCAAATAAATCCTGGTAATCAAGATAATGAAAAAACTAACATAAATAACCAGTAGATGAATATTCATAGCTTGTTCAGATGAATATTCATAGATTGTTCAGATGGGCGATATATTTAACAAATAGTTCACGGCACTGAGGGCCATATGGCAGTTTATGGACCGGAATGTCACCCACAAAATATTATATGGATCGAAGCGAAGCTGAGGTCCATATAGTATTTTGTGGGTGACAGACAGAAAGGTAAAGTATAATATACAGTAATAGTATTATAAGTGCAGACTTCATGGAGGACACTATTGAATATTATTATAAAGCTTGCTTCAGCTATTTTCAGAAAATATGGCACTTGTTTTGGACTTTACGACATTGCAGGATAAACACAATATACATGCATGTACATTGTCGGAAAATATAAAACTAATAAACATTTTTTTGTCTGTTCGAAGCCAGGACATAGATTTCCAACGTGTTGAGCTTTTTTTCGGGGAGGGGGGGGAGGGGGGTGTTTGTTTTAAGGGTTGTTCGTTTTGTTGATGTTGGTAAAATTGTTGACACTAGATCTCTTTTCAGAATAATAAGACCCATAAAATCATTTAATAGACAAATTCTGTATGAACACAATTTGATGTCAGCACCTTTCACATGTAGCAGGACAGGTATTTTTCAGGAAGTCTGTGTACGGCTCTGTCCAACAAAACTCTTTCCATGAATAGCAAAGTTCTCTGTGTGTATCCTTGCATGGAATAACTGAAATAAACAAATATTTATTGTTTGTGATTTAAGTTTGATGATATATTTGCTCATCGATGGTAACTTGTGGTTGGTCACCATGCTCCAGTCACTCTCATGATCAACTCGTGAGTGAAGAGTATCACAGTTTACTATTGTGATTGTATAACAATTATTGATTTTTTTTCATTTTAGGTGTGTTCTATATACTAGTCCAATTATTGTAAAGATCTGTTCGACTTGTCATTTGGAAAATATCAAATTGTGTGACACTCGTATATTTCATGTTGTTGTTTTTGTTGTTTTCTTCTTCTAATTATTAAGAAAGACTGTAGCTTTTATGTATTTATGTTCAACTGTATCTGTATATTGTTTATATAAAGGAGAAGATGTTCTAAGTAGAAAAACTTGTATCTGATCCTATTGTCATGTTTTTGGACAATAAAATATGTTTAAACTATTGTGATCATATATCAGTCGTACGCACGTGACAATGATTTTTATGGGGTTTTTGGTTTTGCTTTTTTCTTTGTTGTGTGTGTGCGGTCTTTTTTATTTTATTTTTTATTTTTATTTTTTATAAATATACAAAATAAAAATAGGAAGGAATTATTTTTTTTAAAGCGTATACTTATGTTTAAAAAACTAAAAAATTGGATTTATTGAATAAGTTGATATAGCTATCCAGAAGATATATGTGGTGTTATTTTTTTTTTTTAATTTCCCTCTCCCCGGAAACTTCCAGCAGAAATATAACTTAGTCATCTCATAACGAGTAATAGCATTTTATAAGTTGATTTTGGTGGCCAGTTGAAAGACAAAATTTCCCGACCTTCTAAATTCAGTTTCCGTTTTCCTTGTGGCTTTGAACGCTCGTCGGTTACTTGCGAATGATCGGTGGTTTTCTCCGGGTACTCGGGTTTCCTCCATCAATAAAACTGACCGCCACGATATAACTGATATATTGTTTAAAGTGGCGGTAAACACCATAAAACCAATTGTATCCAAGCAACCTTGAAACACTCGTCCAAAATGCGGTTTAATGCACCACCACTCTAAAACTAATTACTATCGTACATATATTTGACGACTAGATATCAATCACAGTGGTCACTATAGTTACATTGTGCCTTAGAATTAACAAGGGGCTGTCGTGGTCGTGCTCGAATAGTAGTTAGATTTACAAAACTACCTATGCAATCAGTGCATATCACCATTTAAGTGAGTTCGAATTCCGCTCATTGTGAGGTGTACTCAATACAACATTATGTGATAAAGGTTGTCGGTGACTTGCGGAAGGTCGGTGGTGTTCTCCGAATACTCCGGTTTCCTCCACCAATAAAACTGACCGCTATGATATAGCTGAAATATTGTCGAAAGTGGCGATAAATACCATAATCCTTGAAATAACATTCTCCAATAATTATTTTCGGTACGTATCTATTCATGTATGACAATCAATCACATTGTATAAAGTTCCGCCACGATATAACTGAAAAATCGTTGAAAGTGGCGTTAAGCACCATAAACCTCAACCTTGTATGGTTACCTCTAGTTAATATACAATAAAGGAATGACATACCTTGTGTAAACATACAGGAAATCTGCTGTAATTTCCCCAGGAATATGTTAAGAAATGTCAGAAAAACAAAACTAGCAACGAGGAACACTATATTAAATTTCATCTAATTTAATTTAGCTTCCATCGAAGTTCAATTAAAAAAACTCGTGAAGGATACATGTATGTGCACGTACATTTGTACAATCTTCACGCATATTACCCACATGTTACATGTAAATGACGTAGAAAACTATAATTAATAAATCATTTGTGTTTAATAGTAAAAAGACACCGTACCAGGTATACATTACTGAAAAATCAATAATATAAAACAAATGTATTATTGAACTTTAAAAACTGAAGACGAAAAATATAATATTACGAAATGTCAAAAGAAATAATAAAATCAGCTAGTGATTGTGGTTTAATGAGGCTCTTAGAACTCTCTTCAACTATATCTTATCGAGAACAAGTTACTTTCCTATGAAATGATGGTGATGTCCGTTTTTCCACTAGACAAACATATTTGTTGGATTTCAGTGCTCGCTCACAAGCAAGTGTGAATTATAAATGATAGTTTGAAACAATTCCGTTCGTGAAATTATCTTGTAATAAGTTGTATATTGTGAAATTCCCTTCTGAATCAAGTCACGTACGTTGTTATTAGATGAGCAACATTGTCGAAAAATGTTCATGTTTGACAAAGAATATATATATCAGCATTGAGTTAGACTACGAAGCTAATTTGAGTAAATGTGAGTTATGACGAGTGGAGGGTATTTGAAATTTTATGCCGGTTTAACGTACGATTTCCGTGTCACTATAAATATAGCTAGGATTCCGATAACATATGGGAACTCAACTGAAAATGATGATAGATGCGAAAGAAATGATAATGACGGATGGGACCTCTTGTAAAGATTGTTTGACCACATCATGACGCCATGAATGATCGCAGGAACAGGTAACAGTGACGACCCAAATCCCCATATACATGTACTATTATACAGTTCCGAAGTTAGCTGAAGAGAGACCTTAGGCTATTTCTCTAGGCCCATTCCAATCTCCCACCCACACGAATAATGAATTTGAATAAAGGCAATGATGCCGATGGGTTTTTTTTTAATTTCTGCAATATTCTGCATGGAGTGCAACTGTGCAAGGAAAATTACTGAATGGTTGTTCAGAGAATACAGTACGTAATGATAGCATGATATATTATAAGTCCAATGACAGTGTCAAAATAACATACAAAATGGCAACAACAATGTTTTACTCAGCTCATTTCAAAGTTTTGTATCTCAACTAATATCTGGTAGAAATGCACATTCATACTATATTCATGAGTTTTGGAAAGTGGCAAGTGATGGAAAAACAATAAACATCAGAAAAATAGTATGGTCTTCTCCACTCGTGGAAGAGTGGAAGACATTAATAATAATCAGATTTGCAATAATATATTTCCCATGAAAGTGGAAAGACCTTTATTTAATACACAGAAGAATTACACTAATATATTTCCCTGCAGAAAGGGGATAGACATAAAAAAAAAATTAGGGTAGCACAAATGTCGCCATTCATTGAAGAAGAGACCTAATTATGCATCACCGAGGGGCCGTCGTGATCGTATGGTAGTTGAATTTATAACTACCTATGCAATCTGTCTATCACGTTGTGAATTCGAACCCCGCTCAGTCAATTCGCGAGGTGAACTCGATACAACATTATGTGATAAAGTTTGTCAGTGACTTGCGACAGGTCGGGGGTTCTCTCCGGGTTCCCTGTCTTCCTCCACCAATAAAACTGACCGCCACGATATACCTGAAATATTAATTTGTTGAAAGTCGCGTGTTGAAATAAAGTCATTTAATGTATCACTGTAACATATCAAGATCATGAAAGTGTGTAGTTGTGGCGTTCAAAAATGTTTTATTTTTTTGTCTCAGAAATTTCAAAATTAAATTCAATAATATACAATTACTGTCTTTTGATGAGGTAAATGTGTGGATTTATTGACTTTTGAAAAAAAATATATTCACTGAGCCGGAAAGGGCGAAGTGAATATCATTTTGTTTTCAAAAATCAATTAATCCACACATTTACAGAATCAAAAGACAGTAATTGTTTTATTCTATATGTTGAGGAAATAGTGGTTTTCTGAAATAAAAGTGTATATGTCCACTGTCCTGACGTAATGCTACATCATTGTTTACATCACCATGCTATTATCTGAATCTTTGTCATTTAATATATTTGTTAATGTTCCGTCCGACAAAGTGGCAAATCTTCGTTTTGGGCACCGGCGATACGTCTGCATCTACAGTCCACATTTTGTTTTTGTATTGACGGATGCGAAAATGAACTACTTTTTTTCATTGGTTGATTATAATAGAACATTCCTAAAAAAAAATTCAATGTTCCAAAAATAGTAACACGTGTCATTTACCACGGTGAATATTAAATCTGAGGCGGTGAATACTTTTTTTTTTTAAATGATTTAGGTAGAAATCTACACTAAAGAATTTACTAATTTAGAATAATATACTATTACTGTCTTTGGATGAGGTAAATGTGTGGATTTATTGACATTTGAAAAAAAATATATTCACTGAGCCCGAGAGAGCGAAGTGAATATAATTTTTTTTTTTCAAAAGTCAATTAATCCACACATTTACAGAATCAAAAGGCAGTAATTGTTTTATTCTATATTTTGAGGAAATAGTGGTATTATGAAATAAAAAGTTGCATGTCCACTGTCCTAGCGAAGTGCTACATTATTGTTTACATCACCATGCTTTCATCTTTATCATTTAATATATTTTTCAATGTTCCGTCCGACAAAGTGGCAAATCTTTGTTTTGGGCACCGGCGGTATGTCTGCATCTACAGACCACATTTTGTTTTCGTATTCTTAAAAAAAATCCATGTTCCAAAAATAGTAACACGTGACATTTACCGCGGTGAATATTAGATATGAGGAGGTGAATACGTGTTTTTATTTTAAAAATGATTTTGGTTGATATATACTAAAGAATTTACTAATATAGAATAATATACAATTATAGACTTTTGTAGAAGTGAATATGAGTTTTTATTGACCTGTAAAATAATATTGACCGAAGCCGAAGGCTGAAGTGGTCAATATTGGTTTTGGAGGTCAATAAAAACTCATATTCACTGATACAAAAGTCTGTAATTGTTTTATTACATATACTCTAAGGTTTATGACGTCACCCGGTGAATATCACTTTCAGCAAGTGAATACCATTATTTATTATATTGACTTCTATACTTTACTTAGCTAAAGTACGGATATTTACAGTCATTATGTAATAATATACTATTACTGTCTTTGGATGAGGTAAATGTGTGGATTTATTGACTTTTGAAAAATAATATATTCACTGAGCCCGAGAGGGCGAAGTGAATATCATTTTTTTTCAAAAGTCAATTAATCCGAATATCATTTTTTTCAAAAGTCAATTAATCCACATATTTACGGAATCAAAAGACAGTACTTGTTTTATTCTATATTTTGAGGAAATAGTGGTATTCTGAAATAAAAAAAAGTTACATGTCCACTGTCCTGACGAAGTGCTACATTATTGTTTACATCACCATGCTATCATCTTTATCATTTAATATATTTTTCAATGTTCCGCCCAACAAAGTGGCAAATCTTTGTTTTGGGCACCGGCAGTATGTCTGCATCTACAGACCACACAGGTAAATCACCACATACTGATGGACTATTACTCGCGTCGGTCTCGCCCCGCGAGACTAAGTGTTGTGGATGACATTTAAACCCGGACGTGGAAAGCCAACATAGATACGAAAGTAAATACGTTCATGAAAAATATTTAAATAACAGCTACTTAGTTTTGTTTTTGTGAAATTAAAGCTTGCATTGTCATTCCCAAGACAAAAAAATTCAAAACTACATCTATTTCATATGCAAGTGTGTCAATTCTGTAAATCGTGACGATATGTACAGATAACTTAACCTTCCCATTGTTATCCCACCCTTAACTTCCCCTATCCACTTTTCCCAGCACCCTGCATCTTCCTACTAACCCTAACCCTTTCCACTACCATTAACCCATCACACTACCCTTAACTTTTCCCCACTACACCTAACCCTTCCCCTTTACCCTTAACCCTTCCCATTGACTCTTCCCTTTTCTTTTCCCTTAACACACCCTTCCCTCCTTTTCCCTTAACCCTTCCACCTTTTCCCCTCCCCACCTTTGCCCTTTACCCTTTTCCCTTTCTTTCCCCCTTTTGCCTATGCCAACCTTATATCTCCCCTTTTCCTCCCTTAATCCCCATTACAGGGATCTTCCCTTATTCAGGGGACCAGATATACACAGAGTGCTATTAGGACCAATTGCAATGACCCCATAACATCTATGATGAACTGGAATTGCAAATACCTTTTTCTTTATATTTTAAACATATATGTTCAGGTGTTGTAATATGCCTAAATGTCATATTTGTGTCATTTATGTCTGGCTTCTATATCTCGCGAGGCAAAACACACGAAGGCTCTTGACACGTGTCACAATGTGTTCCGACATTTGACTGAATATATATATATGTCAACTTTGTGTTTTTTATGTCACTAATGTCGGTTATAAAACCTGACAAGAGCATGCATGTGTTAAATTTATGAAATAAATCATGGAAGCCAGAATATGTTGGGAGTTTTAACATGGGATGGCAGACAAAATTTACTAATATCCGCAAACCCATGTTAAAACTCAAAACACATTCTGGCTTCCATGATTTATTTCGATTCTGATATGTCTAAGAGTAAAAATGCGGTAGTATACTTTGATTGGAAGACGATAATTTATATTTACGTTTGCGGAATGTCGCACACAATTTATGCGGCCTATGGAAAAGTCAATCACATTCACCGGCAAATGTGCGAATGAGATTATACCATCGATAGATCGCACGTTTGTCTACAAAGCGAAAGAAGAGTCAAAGAAGGACGCCATGATAGAATACCTGTTACCTATCTTGCATCTTCATCCACTGCTTCGCTCCCCGATATTAAATAATAACTAACACAGTGTAAAGGGTACTCTAGATTCCACATGACAGTGTTTAATGATAAACATATTAGGTATATAAAGGTATTTTTAGTATCACTTGATTTCAAATACTAACGTC
>MJUT01034916.1:372535-412099 GCA_002080005.1 Gigantidas platifrons
CCCCCTTAACCTTTCCCCATACCCCTTAAGTCTATCCCACCCTTAGCCGTCCCCATGATGTCTATCAAACTTTTAACCCTCCCCTTTTGTCTATACCACCCTTATCCCTTGCCTTTTCCTCCCTTTAATCCCCATTCTAGGGATGTTCCCTTATTCAGGGCACCAGATGCACACATAGTGCTATAAGGACCAATGCATTGGTCCCATAACATCTACGAGGAACTGGAATTGCAAATACCTTGCCTCGGATAATCCTCATTGGCTATATGGTACTGTGCAAAGGAAGAAATGTAATACATAATATTATAAAATTCATTATATTTGAAAAGAAGAGGTAAACGTAGCAAACCATTTTATCAAAGAAACTATTATTTAAAAGGCCATTAAAACGGAAATTTGTTTAATATCTTTAGGTTGTCATTATAGATTTTGTTCATATTTCAACTTTTGACAAAGATGTCTTCAAAAAATGCTAAACTAGAATTATCGAAATACTGTTTCTAAGTAAGGGCAGTAATTATTTTATTAATAGGTATACAATTATGTACATGTACTGTCTTTTCTTTGCTGTAGGGCATATATACAGTTAGTTAATTTATACTCACTTGATAATAACTTAACTTCAAAGCTAATTCTCTTGCAGTGTGAAAAGGTAAATTTATTGTAAACATTTCTGAAATAAGATGGAAGTTATGGATGCTTATCTTCAGTTTGTGATTTCATGGAATATTACTATACTTTTCTTGAATGGAGCCAAGTGCGAGATTGATACACGCACGTTTATCGTTAATTTTATACTTATTTAGCGGACATTCACAAAAAAATGGAAAAAGGTAGACATTGTTGGTTAAAGACAAATGATACTAAGAGGTAAATTTTAGTGTAAATTAATAATGACAATGTCCAGAAGCGCAATCAGCTGGTGATATTAATGAGGTCAGATTTCTGTCATTCTGTACCGACTGTAGATAATCATAAATAAGATCTTTAGACCTATAACTTTTTCACTTTTATACCAACACTTACTTGATCTTTTTGATTCGCAGTATCCATCAATTTGCCATATGTGAATTAGTCATCCCCTTTCATGCAGGTTCATTTTAAAAGGAAAATAATCAATTAACTGACTAAAAAGATGAAAACAATTAAAAAAAAAGTTTGATGCATTATAAAAATGTATGCAAATGTGTAAATGATCTTATTTATTTTTAGAATTCACAACTATGTCATGTTATTTGTTTTCTTTATAGCAAGTGAACACGTACAATTAACTGTAGGCCAAGTACCTACTGACACCAATAATAGTTATTCTCTATGCCAAGTATTGGTCTTTCCCCAGTTATAGTTATTCTCTAAGCCAAGAATTGGTCTGACATCAGCTATAGTTATTCTCTACACCAAGTATTGGTCTGACACTAGTTATAGTCATTCTCTAAAACAGGCATTGGTCTGACACCAGTTATAGTTATTCTCTACACCAAGTATTGGTCTGATACTAATTATAGTTATTCTGTAAGTTAAGTATTGTTCTGATACTAATTATAGTTATTATGTAAGTTAGTATTGTTCTGATACTAGTTATAGTTATTCTCTACACCAAGTATTGGTCTGATACTAATAATAGTTATTCTGTAAGTTAAGTATTGGTCTGATACTAATTATAGTTATTCTGTAAGTTAAGTATTGTTCTGATACTAATTATAGTTATTCTCTATACCAAGTATTGGTCTGATACTAATTATAGTTATTCTCTATACCAAGTATTGGTCTGATACTAATTATAGTTATTCTCTATATCAAGTATTGGTCTGATACTAATTATAGTTATTCACTACACCAAGTATTGGTCTGATACTAATTATAGTTATTCTCTATATCAAGTATTGGTCTGATACTAATTATAGTTATTCTCTACACCAAGTATTGGTCTGATACTAATTATAGTTATTCTCTACACCAAGTATTGGTCTGATACTAATTATAGTTATTCTCTACACTAAGTATTGGTCTGATACTAATTATAGTTATTCTCTACACTAAGTATTGGTCTGATACTAATTATAGTTATTCTCTACACCAAGTATTGGTCTGATACCAATTGTGCGATAATGGAGAACTCATCTTTAATACTATAAATATAATACATAAAGTGAACTAAAAGTACTTACTTTTGCCGAAATAATGTCTTATTAATCCAATAACTAACAACACGTGCTACTATATGTTTCCCAGGTTTTTTTGTATAAGTGGGTCTGTTTGATTGGTTATTTAATAAGCAATTCTAAAAGATAAGTTTTAACTTTTTTCTTAAGAATTTCACTGGACTGTTCATTTCGGGTTTCACTAGGCAGGTTATTCCAAAGTGTGGAAGCTGTCTTGTCAAATCGTTTATGACCATAAGTGTTTGTCATTACACGTGGTTGTTGAATCATCATGGCGTTCTCTTACCGTAGCGACTTTTATGGTTGGTAACTCTGGTGACTAAAATTATCGCGTCTGTAACTTTCACTGATTGGTTTTGCAAAAATACACTTACAGGGCCCTAAGGCAGAACTTTGCGACACGATTCATTGAAGATGCATTGCATTTGACACTATTGAACCAATAGCGACACGTTGAGTTCGGTCATTCAAATAGGACTTCATCCACATAAAAGCTGTGCAATGTCGTCTTAACAGCACTATAGATCCCCAGGCAAAATAGTGCAAACTGGGACCATACCTACACAACCACTCACAGGAATAAAAATATAAATGGTCGATAAAATGAATCGTATATTTATTGTATTGGTACGTCCAATAAACTCACTGCTTAAACATTAAATAACCACTAAAACTGGTCGCCATGATATAGCTGAAATATTGTTGAAAAGGGTGTTAAAACACAAACAAAAAAAATCAATCAATCAACAAGAAGGAATATATTCTCTGTATAATTTTGTCACAGATAATTTTAAAGAGTATGATTTAGATACTGAATATTGCCTTAATTATATATCTATAGATCAATCTATTGTAATGTAAATATTTTGTATGTGAAACGGCGGAGACATGTCTGATAGAAGCGATTCTTTCAAAATTAAAAACTATTTTGTTCACTTGGAGCTAGCATAATATTGGCCGAAATACACATACTTCAAAATGTCGAAATGAAGGTTATCAGTTTTACAGTAACCGTACNATATAAATGGTCGATAAAATGAATCGTATATTTATTGTATTGGTACGTCCAATAAACTCACTGCTTAAACATTAAATAACATGCCATACACAACATACCTAGATTAGCATGGAACTCCCATGCTCGTCGGCACGCCAGGGCCCGGGTGGCTCAATGAGTTAGGTCGTTGGATCTAACAACTCATACAAGCCTTTCACCAATACGGCGTGGGTTCGCGCCCGACTTTGTAAATTACAAAAAAGGGTGCACTCGACTCGCAGCCGCAAGTGATAAAGTTTACCGGTTGCTTGCCCATGGTCGGTGGTTTTCTCCGGCTTCCTCTACCACTAAAACTGGTCGCCATGATATAGCTGAAATATTGTTGAAAAGGGTGTTAAAACACAAAAAAAAAATCAATCAATCAACAAGAAGGAATATATTCTCTGTATAATTTTGTCACAGATAATTTTAAAGAGTATGATTTAGATACTGAATATTGCCTTAATTATATATCTATAGATCAATCTATACAATGTAAATATTTTGTATGTGAAACGGCGGAGACATGTCTGATAGAAGCGATTCTTTCAAAATTAAAAACTATTTTGTTCATTTGGAGCTAGCATAATATTGGCCGAAATACACATACTTCAAAATGTCGAAATGAAGGTTATCAGTTTTACAGTAACCGTACGCAGTGCGGTCTGATGTACAGTATGGGCACAAGGGGCAATTGCCCCACAATGAACCTCATACTAATCTATGCATGTTACATACGGCATGATTTTTAATGCCTTTTTAAACGCTGATTTTGTTGGAAGTACCAATACAAGAAATGTATGTTTAATTTTATCGACCATTTACAGTTTTATTTCTGTGAGTGTTTGTATAGATAGGGGCCTCAGTGCACTGTATTGACCGGTCCGACGGGGCCTATATTGCTGAAAAGACGACCCTGACCGTACGTAATTCATCATAAATTTACACTTCATGAACATGTATCGGCTGTACATAGCATGGTATAGGCCAATATAGTTAAATGTTCATAGATAGCCAATTTTTATAGCTCCGCCGTATGAAAATTAGCTACCGGAAGTTGGAGGTAGCTAATTTTCATGAGGTAGCTAAAAATTTTACGACACCGGGTCCTCCATTTTTTACTCTTTCTGTAATTTTATCTTTTAGATGTGATGATTACATGATTTGATTTAAAGAAAATGTGGATGACAAAAAGATTTGATTAATTAATGAAATAAATAAACCCCATGAAAAAAAATTAAAAAAAAAAGCAAAAAAAAAAATAAATAATAATAAATAAATAAATAAATAAATAAACGTGCATTGCGACGCTCTTTCGTCTCAAATTCACAGTGGTTATTATGGAAATCCGATCTTGAAAGCGGATGTGAATTAAAGAAAGACAACTGTGATTATACAAAATTATCTGCCAGCTTGGCGAACGGTTTGAGAAAAATGTATTTTTAATACAGTCATATGATTCATATGTTCAACCATGTAAGATCCAATTAAAGCTGAAAGAGGTAATTCATTTCATAAATTTCCAAAAACGATTAGCGATTTTAATACCATTTGATAATGCATGATTAAATTTACTGAAGATAACAGTCTGGTCCTTGGACATAATTGTTGTCATATGGATGATATGACAAGGACAAGACACCGAAGGAAGTCGTCGTATCACTGATGGTTGATAGACGATCTTACATTTTAATTCCTCAAAAGTTAGAAGCTGTTCAAAGGAGAGCCACTAAGCTTGTAAAAGATATAAGTCGTCTTAACTACGAGGACCTACTTAGACAATTAATTAGGATTGCCAACTCTTGAATATCGAAGGGACAGAAATGATATGATATAGGTCTACAAGGCTATACATGGCAATGATGATATTAATTGGATGAGTTTATTTATGCTAGTCCCATCAACAGCAACTAGGGGTCACTCACTTAAGATTTTTAAGAAGCAATGTAGAACAACACAGAGGTTACACGCCTTCTCCATGAGGATAATAGATCAGTGGAATGGATTATCAAACTCTACAGTCATTTCAAAGTCCGTAAATGTCTTCAAATCTGCTATAAATGCTGAATACTGGAACCCATATACATTTACATGTTCACATACATGTGATAGAGTTGCTATGCTACAACTGGATTTGCAAATTTTTGGAGAGATTTGATCTCATAACTGGAGATTTTTTATCGACGTTTTTATCGACGTATTTGATGCGTGTTTTTATTGTTTATTGAAGTTTTCCTTTTGCTTGTTTCAGTATTGAACCAACTGCATCCCACTTCAATATGTATTGTTTACATTTCTGTCTTAAGTAGTGTTTCATATGTTGAATGAAGGATAAAAACTTTATTTATAATTTATTCATAATCATAAGGCTATAACAAAGCAATAACAATGAAGGCAGAATGTTCTGAACAATAAAGTCATAGATCACTAAAATTAAAAAGTCACTATTCATCACATGTAGTCACAGAATTTACCCTTAAAAAGTCACAGATATAATCACAGCAAGTGAAAGTCACAAATACTTTGATCAGCTTTGGTCCCAAACAAGCCATAACAACTCAATCCGAGATGAATTCATTGATTGTTTGATCGAAATAAGTTTCTCGGCATCAAAGGTTGATCGACTCGTGTCTGCACAACGTTTATTTTGTCACTTTATAACTATTTTTAATTGCCGCTATCCCACTTCTAATCATCTAAGCGTGTGTCACAAACACACTTCCTTATACCCAATTTACTGTCAATCAGTGGATAATTGTTGTATAATCATCAACACCTTAATTAATCACCATCATGTCACGGTTTACCTGTAAAGGTGTCAAACAGATCAATAACCGGATATCATTCGTATCTCTCGGTGTTTTTCGTCAGCGCGGGGTTTCCAAATGGGGAATTTCCAGAAATATTGATCGCAAAATGTACATTGTAGGGCAAGATTTTTTTGTACTTGAATTTTTTCACGGGCGGAAGATTTTGAAAGTTGACGGGAGAGACGGAAGGGACCCTCAAAATCGGGAGAATAATGCTCCCGCCGGAAGGTTCACATGTATGTGTTCATGTTAATGACAGTCTATCTATATATATATATTTTTTACGTGTTAATGCGCAAACCTTTATTAGTTGCGATAAATCAATTTATATGTATAAACCATCATGAGAGGAGGAAATTAACACCAGACTATGATGAGGGTTCCGTCTTCAGAAGCCAAGAAAAGGTACAAAGGTTTATACCATATGGTGTTTAATGCCACTTTCAACAATATTTCAGTTATATTTTAAGATCAATAATATGAAACAGGCACGGCCATGAATGCTTGCGAATCTGAAAATTATCTGCCAATTTCACACTCATCCAGTGCATCAAAAAAGTGTCGAGATTTTTTGGGCCGAGATATATTGGGGACGACTTTTTTATTAAGGTCGAATCTAGTCTCATTCAGTCGAACTCTCGTTCCTTACGAAATCTCAAAAATTAACTTCCGCACAGAAAAAAAATTTCTTGTCAGAAGAGATTTAATAAATTAAAAAATATCAATATAAGTAGAACAAGCTAACAAAATGACTTTTATTACACACGGGTTCCGGGTTTCAGTGGTAGTGGACGTACGAGAGAGGGTACAAGACTTAGGATCACCTTTGCGCTTTATGTTAAGAAGATCTTCATTAGTTGAGTGTGCAAGTGTGTTACACTGAACGTGTTTACAATGTGCAGAAATTTTGTTTATCCATCAGTATGTGAAGCCATGTTTGTCAAAAAATTCTAAGTACACATTTTATACCATAAAGAGCTCGCTGACACTCACATAATAACATAGTGTCGATGTTCGTTGTATGACAAAGTAATCATGATGTTCAAGTTGGTGATTTTTAAAAAACAAACTTGATTCACTTGTCTCATTTTTGCTTACAATTCCCTTCCACATTCATTATATAATTTTCCATAAAATCTTTTTAACATGAAATGGTCATCGATTAGAAATCGGCAATTATTATTTAAACCAAACTTGGAAATGATCAACCCATTCGTTTAGAACAATACTAGATAGACGTAAGAAACAGTATAGAGTTCAGGTGAGTTTCCAATTCACTTTCAAAAGTCTATGAAAATGATCAAGAGAATAAAATCTAGTACTTATCATGTTGTATTAAGCTAAATTGTATACATTTAGATTACAGAAAATGTTGTGAACATATGCAAAAACAAGTTTTGTATATATTTTTCAGTATTAGATCAAGATTGTAGCAGAAATGTTTGCCAAGTTAAAAAAGACGATTATAGAAAAGCAAGATGGTGATGCTGGGGGTGATTCTACTTCAAGTCCACTGAAAGGTATATATATGTAGATATGAAGCAATAAAAAAAACCTCTTCATTATTGCTATAAAATGTATCTACATGTGGCCACATAAGACAAGTTATTGCTAACTACAGGTTGTCACAAAAGACAAGTTATTGCTATCTACAGGTGGTCACATAAGACAAGTTATTGCTATTTATTGGTGGTCACATAAGACAAGTTATTGTTAACTACAGGTGGTCACATAAGACAAGTTATTGCTAACTACAGGTTGTCACATAAGACAAGTTATTGTTAACTACAGGTGGTCACATAAGACAAGTTATTGCTATCTACAGGTGGTCACATAAGACAAGTTATTGCTATTTATTGGTGGTCACATTAGACAAGTTATTGCTATCTACAGGTGGTCACAAAAGACAAGTTATTGCTATCTACAGGTGGTCACAAGACAAGTTATTTCTATCTACAGGTGGTCACATAAGACAAGTTATTGCTATTTATTGGTGGTCACATTAGACAAGTTATTGCTATCTACAGGTGGTCACATTAGACAAGTTATTGCTATCTACAGGTTGTCACGATTGATAAGGTTTAGCTGTACATGTACCTATATTTTTTAAACAGGAACATTAGGTCAGAGTTCACCTTGGAAGGATCATCGTGGTTATGAATCAGATAGCTCCAATTCTGCCCTGCAGTCTCCGACGGGAGCGTCAAGAGAAGATGTAAGTTTGTATCTTTACTTTACTATATAACACAATTTTCATATGACAGCAATAATATGCTGTTGTGTGATAAATAGTATGCTGTTAGTGTCAATGATAAACAATCATCGGTATTCAATTATCTAAAGTTTGTTTCTTTTTACACTTCTTTAATAGAAGCTAATTAATGTAATGCTGTTTTGGATTGTGTTAATTGCTCTGTGGGGAGACATACTTTCGTTAAGACTAGATTATGCCCTGCTGGTAATTACATTTTATGTATCCCAATTTAGGTAGAATGTTCCATCTTAAATACTTTAGTTCAGGTCCTCCTAAATACCGTTTATTATACGCTAAGCCAATTACATGTCTACCAAAATATTTCAGTCCTTTGTAAATACCCCATGTCATGTTGTTGTTGAAGTTTCTTTTCTGGGTAATTCTGTGAAAACTGAAAAATCGGAAATACAAATTTTGTGATTTTAGCATTAACTGAAGTCATTGGAAAAAAGGTATCAAACATTTACCTCACTATTTTGAAGGAAAAAAAACTTGGGTCATATTGTAAAGGTTATAAAAGAAAACAATAACCCAAGCTAACTGGTAATTAATTGAGATCTTACAGCTTAAATATTATAAAATAAATTCAAATTGATAGACATTTATTTACAATGACTGTTTAAAAAACATTTTTATTATTATATCATGGAATCGTTTTCTATACAACAACAAAAAAAAGAGAAGGGCATATCCAAGTTAGTCAAGACAACTGTAAACTAATTAGTAAAAGTCAGATTAACTGTAAAATGATTAAGAAAATTACCACCAAACAAAATTATCCAGTTATAATGACATGCATGTATATTACAATTGATATACTCATAACTTCAAACAATATCAAGATTTTCTTACTAGAAGGTAGGTTTCATCATTTTGATATTCTATTTATAGTTACGGGATACAAATGGAACTAAAGAAGACGTTCTTGTCATGTTAGTTAAAAGAACAGAACAGTGTAAAAAACTGGAAAGTAAAATAAGTGGTATGTTATCATGGTTATGTAACTACAAAACAATTTGTTGAATCATAGTATGGATGTGTCATCATTATTATTATTATCAAGACTGCATGGATGGTGTAATGGTTAGTGTGGTCACCTCGTGTGTGGTATCTAGATTGTGAGTTCTATCCCTTGTTGGGTATAGCCGGAGACTATAAAATTGGTGTTGGTTGCTTCTCCACTAAGCACACAGCATGAAGGAGAATAAGAAAAGTCTGTTGTTTCAGTGAGTTATTAGCACTATAAAATCCAACTAAGCATGTTGGTCTAATATAAAGTGGACATCATCATCATTTCATTAAGGGAAACTTGTTCTCACCATGATATAGCTGAGAAATTGTTCACTTGGCGGAAAACAATATCACTCCATCTGTTGTCAAATTTTTTTCACAATTGCATATGATTAAGTTTTTTTTATTTATTTATTTTTCTTTCTGAAATTTTAACCAAAATGTTCCGAACTTCCATTGCACCGAATAGAAGTTCAGATTTATTTTAAAGTTGCTAGCCGTAGACCCAACGAGGCCAAAATTGGTAGACTTGCTGAAATTGTATCGAGCTGTCATCAGGCATAAGTCCATTAGCCCATTATTCCTTATATGCATGTAGCTTGGAATGTAAGGAAGCTTTTAAAAGTTACTGAAGCTTAAATTCTTAATAAGTGACCATTGGTTAACTTAGTATTTATAGTATAACTACTTGTAATATTGAAAATATATCATGAGTAACCGAATAACACAGTAATTTATTAATGTTTATTAGTTCATGAGTAATTGACCATCATTGTTCGGTTACCAGTGTCTATATGAGAAATCCATACATTTGTATATTTTCATTTGAAGATTTACCGTCATCAATTGGTTTAGTTTGGTTTATGGTGTTTATGCAGTTACTGGTTTGGGCATTTGACTGTGGCAAATGCAGTATTACTGGCGACATCACTGGAATTTATTTTTATATATCGTATTACTGGCAACGTCACTGGAATTTATTTTAATTTTTCGTATTAATGGCGACGTCACTGGAATTTATTTTAATTTTTCGTATTACTGGCGACGTCACTGGAATTTATTTTAATTTTTCGTATTACTGGTGACGTCACTGGAATTTATTTTAATTTTTCAGAAAAAAAAGATTGATTGATTTATTGATTATTGTTTAACGTGCAGTATTACTGGTGACTTCTATGTATTTTTATTTTTCAGAATATGCTGCTATTATTAAAGAAAAAAATAAAAACCTAGAAAGGTTTGAGGCTTCACTTCAAAGTCAGGAAGAAGGTAAAAAAAAGTAGATTGATTAATTGATTGTTTGTTGCTTAATGTCCAGTGGGCAATATTTCAGATATATTCAGGATGAGTACAAGTTCAACTATTTATAAAAACTTTAGAAATGAGGGAAGAATGGGCCAACTTGGACAACAACTTTTTACTGCCACTGGAAAGGTATGGAGATTTGGGTAGGGGCAAACATTTAGTCTTTCGTAGTGGCTGCGATTTGCATTGCCTATACTATTTCGAAATCTACAAAAGAGATCTCTAGCATGCAGGGAGTGGGACACTCTCCGAACACTATAGACCATGTCCAGGTTTTCCGTATTATGACCTAAAAAATGGACATGTATCCAGGGCATTCCACAGCAGCCGGGCACAGGGCAAATTACCCATCAAATTGCATTTTTTTCCCCGGCTACCTTGTTTTCAAAAATGAAAATGTCAAAGTGAAAGTAAAATACAGCTTTGTTTTGCTGGTGAATTGTATCCCCCCCTTTTTCTACTTTAGGATTTAGGATTATCACCTCCTTCTTGAAAATGAGTGGAATGCCGTGTGTATCAGTATATTGATATATAGAGTGAAAATTCAAGCGAGATGTTTTGATACGTATTTTCAAATAAGAATTTAATTGCAAAAATAAATACACAATACATGAATATTTTTCTCTCTATTTTTCAAAATGCTACCGAAGTCTTAAACTCATAATTTACAAGTTCTTAGCAATAGTATCTTCCCAGATCACAGTTTCAATGACCCTCTTAAAAATAGCTTTGAAATAATTAATATTGACATAATTGAAATTTTTTTTTTTTACGTAGGTCATGCCCAGAAGATTCAAGAATTAAACGAGCAGTATCAGATGAAGAGATCCAAGATGGCTGAAGGTTTTACGATAGCCTTACAAAAGAAGGATGATGTAAGTCTTTTTGTTGTTTTTCTTAAAGGTTTTGTTTGGTTTTTATGGAGTTTAACGCCACTTTCAGCAATATTTCAGTAATTTCGTGGCGGTCAGTTTTATTGGTGGAGGAAACCGGAGAAAACCACCCACCTGTCGCAAGTCACTGATAAACTTTATCAAAGGATTATTATGGACTTAACGTTGGCAGGGGTCACTCAGCCAGGCAAAGTGGGTGACTTTTTAACCCGCTTTCAATGAAATTTCCCTACTACCGTAAGGTTTAGGTTCCCTATTAGTTTTTGAAAGTTTGTCTCTTTCCGTGAATAATCAAACTTTTCTGTTTGTTTGTATATGCATGCATGTTATAGGGTTAGATATTCAATAAGTTGGATTTATAACTATCTATACAATCAGTGCATATCACCACAAATGTTATGAGTTGGAATCCCACTCATGGTGATGTGTACTCGATTATGTGATAAAGTATTCCGTTTTCCTCCACCAATAAAACTGACTGCCATTATATAACTGAAATATTGTTGAAAGTGGCATTAAACACCATAACCCTAGCCCTAGATATTCAATATTTTACTCCAAGGCTATTGCCAAATATTACTAGAAAGGTCAGAAACAAGTTTTGTTTTCAAGAGTGATCTCTTTCTCATTAACACTATATTGTTGCTGGTTTTTACAGTTGACTCTACATGAAACAGGTACCAGGAGATTGTTATTGATTATTAGACAAATAAAGCAAAAATATTGGTATACCTTTATTATCCAGCATATGTAATGATTGCAGAATAAAACACATATTTACAATAGTAAGATTACAATTATTCAAATACATCACTACTATTTCCTATTTTTAATATCAAATCTTTAAGTACTTATATGACGTTAAAGAAAATGGCTTCCATGATTTTAATTAATTTAAAAATAAACAATTTCAGGAAAAAGAAGAATTACAAGCAAAGCTAGCTGAGTATGAAAAATACAAAGACAAACTGTATAAAAGAGAAGAAGAAACTGAGGAGTTACAAGGGCTTGCCACTCAGGAACTAGCTAAAATTAAACATCTGGTAAATATGATAGACTCAGATCAGCGTCCACTCCTCAAATCGGTATCCATTGACGTTATTATCTCAAATCACAGTCCCATTTAAGGGTATTCTCAAATCGCCGTCTTTTCAAATTTTCAGATCTCTGGCTGATTTATTGGTTAGCGTAAGGGTTAGGGTTAAAACCTACGTCAGTGACGCCATTGGACGTCAATTTGAAAAAGTGAGAAACCGCCTTAGATTTGAGAATTTGATGGCGATTTGAGAATTTGAAAAAAGGATATAGATCTAAGATACAGATGTCTGTGATGTAGAAATTGGACATGGATTTGAGATTGGATGTCGATCTGAGTCTAACAAATCACTTTATTAAGTAAGAACCAAAAAACTTATAATATGGCTGTGATATTACATATCCGTTTTCTTGGTCCATCTGAGTTATACCATATAATAGAATATTGTTATTTTATATTATTTCCATGGATACTTGACCTAAACGTTAATTCCATTTATAATAATTGTTAGCCAAGCTTACCACGATTAATGTGAATAATTGTCCAATTCGAAGTAAAATTGTTGATGGGTTTGATATCAAAACCTATGAAATATGAAAATTTCATAAATTTCAATTGCTTATTAAATGATATTTGAACAGTTTCGGTTGCTTTATTACAATTTGATAATTTCAGTTGTTAGATTACAATTTAATCAATTTCAGTTGTTAAATTACGATTTAATAATTTCAGTTGTTTAATTACGATGTAATAATTTCAGTTTTTAACGAATACTATTTAATTATTTCAGGCGTTAAATTATGATTTATTAATTTCAGTTGAAAAATTACGATTTAATAATTTCAGTTGTTAAATTACGATTTGATAATTTCATTTTAGTAAATTACAATTTAATTATTTCAGTTAAAAAATTACACTTTAATAATTTTAGTTGTTAAATTATGATTTGATAATATATTTAGCATTATGAACAATTTAATAATTTCAGTTGTTAAATTACGATTTAATTATTTTAATTCTTAAATTACCATTTAATCAATTTCAGTTGCTTAACACACAAGAAGAAATGACCAAAGTGAAGAAAGAATGTGAAGAAAAAAAATCAAGACTAAAATTTACAGAGAAAAGTTTAAAAGATTTAGAAAATAAAGTTACAGAACTTGAACAGGAGAGGAACGAATTTCAAACTCAAAGGTATTTATACTTATTTTATTTTATTTTAGCTCACTTACCCTAATGACCATCGTGGCCATGATCGTATGGTAGTTGGATTTACAACTACCTGTGCAATCAGTGTCTATCACCCCGTTGATGGCGAGATGTACTCAATGCAACATTATGTAATAAGCTTTGTCATTGACTATCGACAGGTCTGTGGTTTTCTCCGGGTACTCTGGTTTCCTCCACCAATAAAACTGACCGCCACGATATAGCTGAAATATTGTTGAAAGTGGCGGTAGTGTTTAAACCTAACATAATATGGTATTGCCACTGGGTATTGGTTAAGGGTACCAGGACTCAAACCCAGTGTATGTCTAAATGTCAAATTGTCAGGTTAGAATACGGAAAGCCTGATCGTGGACCATAGTCAGTGTGTAACCTGTTCGGAGAGTGCCACACTGCCAACACGTCATAGACTTCTGTACTTTGCTGACATTTGTTCTTTACGTTTGTGTTTTTCATTATTGGTGACACAACAAATAGGAATAGGTTGTTGATCTTCAACTCTATCAAGATAGAAAATAATTAACACTAATTGAAGATATTCTTTATAAACTAAAGCTCTCATAAAAAGATCCTGTAATTGTCTTTTATGGTGGTACCATACACTTCAGGTAAAATTTGATCTGCTCGTTTAATTTTCTTATTTTTTTGGCAGTGTGTTTGAATATATCCACTGTAATAAATATCAAAATTTTAACAAATTCCAACCAACAGACTCCGAGCTATAAATTCACTAGCCACATAGCAGCTTTTCTCTCTGTGGTTTTGATCACCGAGATGCTTGAAATCTGCATACAAACATCATATGATCAAAACGTTCAACTGATTTTAAAGAGTTACCTCCCTGTAGTGTTAGGTACCACCTTAAATGGACTGAAACTGAAGAATCAGAAGATCTATAAGTTTTCTGGTTGCAGTTCCCTTTCTTAATATACTGCCAAACCTGCCCATTAGAAAAATTGGTCCTAGAGAGGTTCTGTTTAGACACGTTTCACTGTACATGTATATTACATGAGACTTTAGTTTAATAATTTGTCTTTTTTTAACAGTGTAAAACTAACAGATGAAAATAGGGTATTATCTAAGATGGTAAGCAGTCTATCTGAAGAAAAAGAAAGATTGAAAGAAGACAATGATTCTACACACAGATTGTTTAATGAGGTAAAATATCACAAAATAGAAACGTGCATTTTATTTAACAGATGTTACTGTATTTTACTATGATTCTCCGGTAAGCATCCAGCATTAAGGGGAAAAAGCAAAAACTGGTTGGCTGGGAATCAGGATAATGTGCCCAATTGGTGTGACATGTCTAACTGTAGACTGTTATCTAACTAAGCATATTTGTCTTGTACAAAGCGGACCTCATCATTAGTTCATTAAACATTAACTTGTTCTCGCCATGATATAGCTGAAAAATTGCTGAGTTGGCATTATACAACAATCACACACTCACTCACTCTTGAATATGATTGATTGGTGTTTAACACCAAGTTTAGCAGTATTTCATCTATATCATGGTATGTGGATTTGACAATGAGCTCCACTGTGCATTTCTTACAAGAAACAATTGAATTTCTATCGATTCTTCATCTGTGGCACAGGTAAACAGACTATCCATTCCATTTTTGATATAATTGTTTTCATTTCTTTTACATCTCTCATGTTAAGATTCTCATCAGATCGTCCGATGGAAATAAGTTGCCAACTGATTTTGAAATAACTTTTCAATTTGACATTTGACATTTGTGTTCTCACAATACGATTTTTGTCAAAAGTGAGTTGAAAGGGAAACTCAGGTGAAAAATCATACATGTAGTTTGTATCAGTGTCATTAGTAATGTTGTAATTTCTTCCTTCTCTAGATCTTTATTTAAGAATTGAATGCATCTTTTTTGTAGTTTTATTGGCGTGTAACAGCGTGGACCGAAGCACATTTTGTATGAAGCGCGCTAGCACTTTATACAAAAAATGTTCCTCAATCCATGCTTTTTCACGCCTATAAAAGTACAAAAAAATGCATTCAATTCTTATAATTACATTTAAATCACACCAAAATTTAATATAGGTGAATTTTTCGTTGTGAAGTTTATTTGTATTAGATTTATATTTGCTGTTGGAAATTACTACACCATTGATTGTTTACATCTGACGTCGTTATGGAGGCACGTGCAAGTTCGGGTTTGAGTTTTATCGGGATGTAAAACATCTCTTTTATAATCATGTGACCACTTCATAACCAATCATATTGTAACATTTCAATGGAAAATGGAAGTAATGTAATTATACCAATGTAATAACTTGTATGTTTCAGAAAATGGCATATTTGTCGACAGTTGAAGAACAAAAGATAGAAATAGAAAATCATTGTCAAACATTACAGCATAATTATGATACTTATAAAACAAAGGTACAGTAATATTCTATTGTTTTAGAGTGAAGGTTATGGTGTATAATGCCACTTTCAACAATATTTTAAGTTATATCGTAACTGACAGTTTTATTGATGGAGGAAACTGGAGTGCCCAGAGAAAACCACCGACCTGCCGCAAGTCACTGACAAACTTTATCACATGATGTTGTATCGAGTACACCTCACCATGATCGGGATTCGAACTCACAACGTTAGTGGTGATATCATGATAGGCACTGATTGCATAGGTAGTTGTAAATCCGACTACCATATGATCATAGCCATGACTGGGGCCGTGATTTATGTACACTTTTTATCTAGAGAGTCTTCCTCCATTTTTCTAATTTTGTCTTCTCCTGAATGAACCAGACATCACTATAGAAAAGCTGTTCTCGTCTATTTTAAGGGAGGTAAATCTTGCCAAAAATATATAAAAATATTGCGGGAAAATCTATTCCACAGGTATAGTTAGTCCCTGTGGGAAATTGTTTCAAACCTGTGTAGTTCCCATCGCTATGTTGCCAAGATTAAGCAAAAGGTGTTCATGTTAGTACTTTTATCTTGCAGTCAAATAAACTGTTAGAAGAGAAAGATGGACATATAGACCAGCTAAAGGATAGAGTAACAGTGTTAGAACAAAGATTTCAGGATCAGAGTTTATCTGGAGATGATAGAGTGTCAGCTTTGGAAACTGAGGTATGGTATGCTTGTACAAGTACATTTTGTATATGTATTAAAGTAATATGAAAGGCAAATATCGTGGAATTTTTTGATTAAATATTTTCACTTAATTTTAACTAAAATCAACTGCATAACATTAAAAATCCGCTCAAAAGCAGATTTTAAGATCAAATGGCAAAAATTTGACAGCAGATAATTCTGTTTTCCCATACAGTAATGCAAATGATATGCGCATCGCCCAAGATTTGAACTCTTTCGGGGAGATTATCGCTCATGCACAATGTTCAGTTGATGAAAAAATATATATATATATATTCCGTGTGTACCACATAAGAATAATTGCAAAGAAAAATTGGTTCTTACGATATGAAGCAGACAGATTTCTCAATAATCATTGTCAGGAATGTGTGCGTGCTTACCTCAGCATCCATGATTGTTTATCTTTTCTTCACGAGGTCATGATTAGCAATCATTGGACCAAAACTTTTCTTCAAGAGGTCATGATCGGCACATCGGAACAAAACAACCGAAAGTTAATCAGTCTCCACAACCATGGCGAGGACGATAAACATGCACACGGATTTGCAGATTTCTAGTTCTTGGGAACATATTTCGACTTGAAACATGTATGAATAGCTTAGTAAAGATACCGCCGTATTCCAAATTGAATGTTCAGGGGAAAATTTTCTTCACCTAAAACTGGTGTGATATTACTTTAAATTTATGGTTTTCGAGTTAAACTTTTTTACAGTTAAACTGGTGCAGTAAGAAGCTCTTTTTTTACTTGCTGCAGTCGTATTATGATGCACCTGGCCTAGCTCTTTTTTACATTTCAAATAAAATGCAGCTTTCAAATTGAACATAACAAGCAGAACACGACTGCTGACAGCACTTATTAATGGATTTGTTTTATGTGATATTTGATCAAAAGGTTATAAACATTTTATTTGTATTTGCTTTTTGTGTCAGATTTTAGGAAAAATTCTTTGAGAAATGGATTTCCAATCTTCATGCAAAGGATTCTGCATATTTCATGTCAATCACTATAAAATCTACCACACCATTGGTTGATGTCATCTCTAAAGGCACTTCTCTAAACTCTGTTTACAAGCATCAAAGGCAGATGACAAAAGAGTTATATCAAAGAACATGAATTTGTAGTCCTGCAGTAAAGGGAAGGGGCCTATTTTTCTATTTGTGGTAGAGGTTTTATCGAAGTGTAGTGAAACAGAACTAGTTAATTGATGGATTTCTTGAGTAATGGAATAAGTATTAATAATAATGTATTTTTATTGGATTTCTTGTGAAATGAGATAAATATTTATTTTGTTGTTTTAGCGAGATAATTTGGAAAAGAAATTAGAAGAATCAAGACAACAATTGGTAGAAATAAAATCAACATGGAGTGATAAAATATCACATTTGGAGGAACAGGTATTATTAACCAATCAGATTAATTTATTTCATTTGCATCATCATGCATTTTACATTTACTTTTGGATATGACTGAGTGACTGTAAACACAAACCATGTAGGCTGGATCCCTGCCTATAATAAAAAGTGTGTGTACGTATGTAAGACTCAGATCGACGTCCACACTCTAATTGACATCCAATCCTCAAATCCATGTCTGATTTCTATGTCATAGACATCTGTACCTCAGATTTATGTCCTTTTTTTAAATGCTCAAATCGGCATTCAATTCTCAAATCTACGTCTTTTTTAAAATTCTCAAATTGGCATCTAATTCTCAAATCTATGGCCATTTCTTAAATCGGCGTTCAACGACGTCACTGACGTATACACTAACTCTAACCCTAACCAATAAAAGGTCATAGATTTGAGCAGTTGGAAAGGACCCTGATTTGAGAATACCATATATCGATTTGAGTCCAGACACTGATCTGTCTATCATGTATATATTTATGTATGGGCAGATAGAGATAGTGAAGCCATTTAGTATCCACATCACATGACACATTATGACTGCAGTGTTTTCGGATGTGACAGATTTTTCGGAGTTCTCTTGATATTGTTAACGTGGTACAAGCGCTTGCCAGGAGAAAACATCATTCAATGACATCATAATTTCTAAATACAGTACAACACTCATTTAAGAAAGAAAGATGGCATTTCCCCCTACACATTATCCTGATTCCTTCTCCTACATGCTACTTGTGTATTGGAGAAGCGGTAAAATTGTTTTTTTTATAGTCTTGGGGTTAACCCGACTGAACCACGATAATCCACATTGAAAGGCAAAGTAACCATTCAATACAAAGGTAGTATTAAACTTTTGCTTTCAATTGTCAGAGTGGCATTAGACACCATAAACCAATTGTCAGAGAAATCAGATAGGTTGGTAAAAATAGTATTAAAGATATTTAAGCATATATAGATATCACTATTTCAGTGAGTGATTGATTGATTGTTGTTTAATGCCAAGTGAGCTTAGTTGAATCTTTATAGTGTAAGCTCATTGAGACAATAGTCAGTGGGTAAAAATTTCACCTCACTCTGACACATTATCCTGAATACTAGTCAACTAGTGTTTGTTTTTACTCCTTAACTTTGCGTGCTTAGTGGAGAAGCAGAAAATAGCAATTTGATAGTCTTTCATTTGACCTGTCGGTAGGGAGTCGGAGCCACGATCTACTTCACTCCAGTTAAACACTTTTAACTATTACACCAATGATGCAGTTTCAATTTTGGAATGTGTGATCCAGAGCGCTTGTATGATATATAATAAGTTTTAGAGAATAAATTTTAATTTTTTAGAACAATACTATATCTCTAGTTTTTTTTTATTTTTTATATTATATTATAGATTTCCCATTTAAATACTAAAAATATTGAAGACAGTGAAGAACTAATGAAGAGTGAAAAAAATAGAGAAATGATCAGGGAGAATTTTCAGGAACAGGTGAGTACTGTAATGTAAAGAAAATATTGGAAACCATGGGTATGTGTTGAGCAAAATGGATGAAATATATAGGAATATGTTTCAGTGGAGCAGGAACAGCTTACCCTTCCTGAGCACCTGAGTTCACCCCCGGTTTTTAGTAGGGTTCGTGTTACTCGATCTTTAGTTTTATGTGTAATGTTTTGTAGATCGTTGTTTGTGCTTTTCTACTTTTTCTTTTGGTCATTGTGTTGTCTGTCCTTCTGGATTTATGGATTCTAATTTCCCCTTTGGTATCTTCAAACTCTTCTTTCAAGAGATTAATATGCATAAGCTCGTTTCAATTATTAATAGGGTCTGTCTTTGTCATGATCATATGGTTGTTGGATTTACAACTACTTGTGCAATCAGTGCCTATTACCGCTAATGTGAGATTGAATATCGCTCATGACAAGGTGTACTCGATACAATATCATGTGATAAAGTTTGTCAGCGATTTGCAGCAGGTCAGTGGTTTTCCACGGATACTCCGGTTTCCTCCACCAATAAAACTGACCGCCACGATATAACTGAAATATTGTTCAAATTGGCATTGAACACCATAAACCAACAAGTTATTAATATCCATATTTGCATGTAGCAGGTTTAAAAGAGAGTCAAAATATATTTAGTTTTTGAAAAACTTTTATACCACATAATCTGAAGGGTTATAATTGAATAATTACATTACTTACGTTTTTCATTGATTGGTTATGAAGTGGTCACACGATTATAAAAGAGATGTTTCACATCCCAATGAAACTCAAAACCCGAACTTGCACGTGCCTCCATGACGACGTCAGATGTAAACAATCAATGGCGTAGTAATTTCCAACAGCAAATAATCTAACACAAATAAAATTCACAACGAAAAATTCAACTATATTAAATTTTGGTGTGATTTAAATATAATTATAAGAATTGAATGCATTCTTTTGAAGTTTCATTGGGGTATGAAAGCATTGATCGAAGCACATTTTCAACATGAAGCGGTACCGCTCTTCATTGAAAATGTACTTCGGTCAACGCTTTCATACCCCAATGAAACTTCAAAAGAATGCATTCAATTCTTAGATATAATTTTTTGCTTCCGATTTTGTAGAATAATTTTTAATGTCTTTGTGCTTGAGAAAAAAAAAATGTTGTTTTAGTTTTTGTTGAATCTAGTGACAGTCACATCATGTAATGTGAAGATACGAATTTAACATTTAAGCTTTAAATAAAAAAGAACGATATAACTGAAATATTGTTGAAAGCTGTTTAAGCACCATAAAATCAACCAATTAAAAAAAAATTAAAAAAAGAAGTTTATTTTGAAATATTTATGAAATTTGCTTTTCTTTTAGATACGACATTTCCCAGTCATCATAAAAATGCATAACATATGTAATCTTTTGTTTTTATAGCTGGTTCAGTTACAAACCAAGTTAAAAGATGCCGAGAATCAGTGTGAAGAAAACTGGAATTTAATGAACAAAAAAGAAAAACAGTTTGACAAGGAAGTGAGTTTATGACAAACTAATTATTTAATGAATATTTCAATTTTTGAACAGGATATACGATATAATTTGGTTTGGGCAGGTTATGCTTTATAAATCATGAATAGCGTAAGCTTTTCTAAGAAATTGAAAATATTCTTATAATTTAATTTTGCAACAAAATTTAATGATTCCTCGATTTTAATTACGATCATATCATGAGACTATTTGAATTTGTCGTTGGCGGATGAATATGTTGGCGACGTCACAATACCAACACAGGTTATCAAGTATAACCAATGTTGCTCCAGGTGATACAGCCAATCAGATTGTAGTATTCACATCAAATTAAATTATTACACATTAAATGATTTCATGGGAATTGTCATAATACAGTAAAATCTGTAAGTTGAACCTCCTTTTTGACATTTTAAAAATTATTTGAGTTATTTCCCTTATGGGGGACAAAATGGTTCCTGTTCCATGCAAGAGAAACGGAAAGGATAAATAATTGGAGTATGATCTTCTTAAAATTTATAGATATTTGAACCTTGTAAAATACCAGGTTAATTTTATAACAAAATAACAAATAAAAACATTCACAAGTCATTACAACATTTAAATCTTATACAGAATATGAGAAAAATATATGTTATTTTGGTTGAACTTTACATGAAATAGACAATTTTGTCCCACTTAAAGGGAGTGAGTATTGTTTAACGCCACCTCAGCAATTTTTCAGCCATATCATGGCAAGAACAAATTAATTCTCAATGAGATGAGGATGATATCCGCTTTGTACTAGACCAACACGCTTAGTTTGATTTTTATAGTGCTAGCTCACTGAAACAACCATTCACGGATAGATATGCTGCCCCACTCGGATACATTATCCTGATTGCGAGTCGACCAGTCTTTGCTCTTTCTCCTTGTTGCTGCATGCTTTGCTGAGAAGCAACAAATACCAATTTTATAGTCTTTGATTTGAATCGATCTGGGTTCGAACCCACGATCTACCGCACTCAAGGCAAGCATGCTAACCATTACACCACCAATGAACCCACGATCTACCACACTCAAGGCAAGCACGCTAACCATTACACCACCAATGTGGTTCTGACTTAAAGGGAAGCAAGTACTACACAAAAAAACATATAATTTTAGAATCAAGTCAGAAACTGGTAAATCGTTTATTGTAAAGCTCATATAATGAACTGTATATTTTTAGAAACATGAATTTGAAACAGAGTTAAATAAAGTACACTTTGAAAAAATGGACCTGGAAACTCAACTGATGGCCAAGATTACCTCCCTTGAATCACAGCTGATGTCAGTAAATGAAGCCAAAACACAAGAAAAAGAATTATTAGAACAAAAAATTGTAAGTAAACTTTGTTAAATTAAACATTATGTCAATTAGACAAGCAATTACCTAGTCATCCAGGGCTCACCACACTTGATAAAAACTGGGGTACTTGACTTCTGTCTTGGTTGACTTAAGGATGAAATTGTGGAAAATCTGGGAGACCTCAGAGAAATTTTAGCATTTCTTTCCCCGCTATTGCTTGTCAGAGTTAGTGCATATGACACATTTCTGAAATCAGCTTTATCTGGTACGCTCAAAACCAAAATATTGGAAAGCCAAATCTTTATCTGGTACGCTCAAAGCCAAAATATTGGAAAGCCAAATCTTTTATCTGGTACGCTCAAAGCCAAAATATTGGAAAGCCAAATCTTTTATCTGGTACGCTCAAAGCCGAAATATTGGAAAGCCAAATCTTTTATCTGGTACGCTCAAAGCCAAATCTTTATCTGGTATGCTCAAAGCCAAATCTTTATCTGGTACGCTCAAAGCCAAATCTTTATCTGGTACACTCAAAGCCAAAATATTGGAAAGCCAAATCTTTATCTGGTACACTCAAAGCCGAAATATTGGAAAGCCAAATCTTTATCTGGTATGCTCAAAGCCAAAATATTGGAAAGCCAAATCTTTATCTGGTACACTCAAAGCCGAAATATTGGAAAGCCAAATCTTTATCTGGTACGCTCAAAGCCAAAATATTGGAAAGCCAAATCTTTATCTGGTACGCTCAAAGCCAAAATATTGGAAAGCCAAATCTTTATCTGGTACATTCAAAGCCGAAATATTGGAAAGCCAAATCTTTATCTGGTACGCTCAAAGCCAAAATATTGGAAACCCAAATATTTTTAATATCTTGGGGAGCAAGAAAACTAAAAAGCCTCATCAAGACATTGAATTGATATTTTGCAACTCGTCTTAAATAATTTACTTCTTGTTTGATTGAGTTCATGTTTTTATGCAGATAGGTTTTCCAAGATGGCTGCCAGAATTGAAAATTATTTATCATATGAATCTGTGGGATATGTATAAATATCTCCTTAAAAAACAGACTGAAGTGTATTCAAACTTGTACATGATTGATTTGATATTGAATAGTTCTTTATATTCTATTATTTTTTATGTCCAGATATATAAATCTAAGGAGACCTAAATTGAACAAAGGTGTATTAGATATTTTTTGTACATAACATGAATAATAAAGGCTATGATTTTGATTTGTTTGAAGGAACGACTGGAAGGGAGAGAAGGAGAGTTCATTGACAAGGCAGCACAGCTAGAAGAACAGATAATGGAATTAGAGAAAAACAGAAATCTATTGGAGGTAAGATAAACATGTAAAAATTGTTCAATGCTGAAACAAAAATTGGAACTTTTCCTCTGATTGCTCAAACAAGAATTGGAATTTTTTAACTCTGATTACTCAAACAAGAATGGCAATTTTTTAACTCTGATTACTCAAACAAGAATTGGAATTGGAATTTTTTGCTTTGATTGCTCAAATAAAAATTGAAACTTTTTTTAAATGCTCTAGCAAAAATTTTAATTCTTATTCTAAATATGCCACTAATTTGGTGGTCCTTACTTAGAGTAATAGCGAATAATTATATCTATTTTTAGAATGAGAAGTATACAATATCAAATGATGAATCCAAGTTAAAGGAAAAGGTTACAGAGATGGAGAATACAGAAAAAGAACTGAGGGTAAAGGTAGGTGGTATTGTATTAAAACAAAGTATATTGTGTGTGTTTGGGGGGGGGGGGGGGGNGGGGGGGGGTAATAAAAGATGTTGATTTTGTGTCCATTCTGTTAAAAATAAGCTCTATTGTAGGGCTAGTAAAAGATTTTGGTTTTATGTCCATTTTCAATCTCCTTTCATTTTTCTCTCTCTCTTTTTAGCATTACTCTCATTGTTTAAGACCCTATGGTGACTGTTAAATGCAGAACAGCAATAGAAGTGTTGTTCCTTTACTTTAATTTGTGTGTAAGTGTAATATTGGATACAAGTTATGCTTGTTATAGACCCTACGGTGACTGTTAAATGTAGAACAGCAATGGAAGTATTGTTCCTTTACTTTAATTTGTATCTAAGTGTAAAATTGGCTACAAGTTATGCTTGTTGTAGACCCTACAGTGACTGTTAAATGTAGCACAGCAATAAAAGTGCTGTTCCTTTATGTTAATTTATGTCTAAGTGTAATGTTGGATAGGCTCTCATGCTCATTAAAGAACATCCATGTCCATTCTTTGCTAATTATTTGGTGGAATAACATATGCTGTTTCCTCCCCCGAGCAAGAAAATTGTTTTCACACGAAACAAAAAGCAAATTATGTTTTTTGGACATTTCTCTTAAAATTTGACCGAATTGTTGAAAAAAGTTGAAATACTGCACACTTTATGCTTAACAACAATCATCCATTTAAATGTGTTGTTTATTCACATTAGTGAAATATTAAAAGTTTTGAAGATTTCAGGTCGATATGATGTTAACGGTAGTGGAAAAATGGGCATTTGACTATTGACAGTAATGGCATTGTAACCATCGTATAAATTCAGTCACGGGGATGTTGTGGTCATGATCGTATAGCAGTTGGATTTACAACTACATATGCAATCAGTGCCTATCACCACTAACGTTTTAAGTTTGAAGCCCACTCAGGTCAGGTGTACTTGATACAACATTATGTAATAAAACTTGTCAGTGACTTTCGACAGGTCGGTGGTTTTCTCCTGGTACTCCGGTTTCCTCCACCTAAAATACTAACCGCCACGATATAACTGAAATATTGTTGAAAGTGGCCTTAAATACTCTAACCCTATGCAGTCACAATTCAAATTTTCCAATTTCTTAAAAACTATTTTACATTTACAGATTTTGGATTTGGAAGAAATGTTCTCACAAGGTTCAGAGGAGAAAAAGGATATGGAAAAAATCTTAAAATCTAAGGAATCAGAACTACGAACAAGCAATGCAGGTATGCTAGTAAATGTTATCAGTCTAGAAAATTTGGATAGTATGCTTTAACAGACAGTTGGATCAGCTAAGCAGCTAAGCGATGATGTTTCAGTCGAACCATTAAGAGGTTCATCTTTCCAGCGAAGCACTATATTAGAAATTCAATATACGTTATCAATCTAAAAGGGTTGGATATCACACTTTGACAGACATTTGAGCCTGTTTAATGATAAGGTTTCAATCGAACCATTTTAAAGGTTTATCTTCCCGGCAAAGTGCCAGATCAGAAATCTAATATACATAATCAGTCTTGAAAGGATGGATATCATGCTTTAACAGAGAGTTACCACTATATCAGAAATTTCTTTAGAATTATAATATTTTCATATGAACATTCTAATATTAATATACAGTCGAACCTCGATAAGTCGAAGTTGAAGGGACTGCCAGAAATTGTTCGAGTTATCCGAGCTTCGAGTCATCCGAGGTCGAGTGTGACGTCATAACATTAATTTTTGTAGCACATTGTTTGACAGGACGGTTGTTTGTTTTGTGTATGCATGTGATTTGTTGTATTTCCTTGACAAAGACGTTACTGTTGACAGTTGATGAACTAAATAAAATTATAAAATCAGACAATTTATATTTTATTACCGGTATTACAATATTGTATACATTGTACATCAATAATTCACATCAGAAACAAAGAAATATTTGATAAAAACGATCTCAGCACTAGATCTATTAAAGCACTACATTCCTCAAGCAATACACAACAAATAAAAAATCAATACACAAATATTTACAATGTGTCATAATAAATTATAGAATGTAACTAACGAAACGACACAAAAACTAGATTGTTCAGGTAACATCGCAAACTGTAAGAATGATGACCGTAGACTACACGATGCTTTTTATACAACATTTGATTAGAATTCATCACAAAAATTAACAATCATTTTATTTTTTAACTCTTGTTGAATAAATGCGTCTGGCGTGTAAACTTATATTTTTAATGAAACTTAAAAGGACCGGTAATTAATTTTAATCAATTTCCACAAGACTTAAAAGGAACCGATAATTTATTCAATCTTTGATTATCACTTTAAAGGAATTTATATTCCTACGGATTACAATTACCTTGGCTTGGGTCATCAAATTCGTTTCAAAAATAATCCCTGATAAAATAGATTACCGACACAGTCCGCTTGGCACGCATGTACACAAAGTGATCAATAATCTGACATGTTTTAAAGGTGAATAGGCGACGCTAACCGTTGTACAAACAAATATTATTTGTGTATTAAAAAAGGGTGTATGAATGGAAAGTTAAAAAGTGTCAAAACATTATTTTCATTTATGGTTTTAACTTCCGTTTTTTTTTATTTTGACACATTAAGACAAATATTGTAAGTTCGAAATTCTCTGGAAAAAAATCACTTCGAATTTCGACACATCGAAGTAAAATTACATTGTTTTCCTTTTCTAGGGACCTCTAAACATACTTGAGTTATCCGAGATTTCGAATCATCCGAGTTCGAGTCATCAGAGGTAAAAATGCATAGGACTAACGAAAAATTTGCCGGGACTGGAAAATTACCTCGACACATCCGAGATTTCGAGTCAACCGAGTTCGACACATCGAGGTTCGACTGTATATTTCCTAATTATAAGAAAATCAGAGTTATACATGTAAAAGTCATTTTATGGTGGTGGAAAAAGCTCAAAGAGAAAGATATTGATTTTCTGCATTGTTAATAGTTGACCTATATTTCAGAGCATGCTTTCCATTTAAATCTTGTGAAATTGTTTGCTATTTATAGCTTTCATAATTGGTTATAAAGAGGAAAGTGACATCAAGAATAGCATACTGCCAAACCTGCTTTAGTGACCACCTCTACTAAGCAATGACTTATTATGTGCATGTCGTTAATTATACCCCCACTCCACCAAAATACTGTTTTACCTCTGTCCGTCCTTCCGTCCGTCCAAGATATTTTTCGTAGCATTTTTCTCAGCAACTATTGATGGCAGAAATCTGATATTTGGTCACAAGCTTCATATAGGTATGCCATATTGTTGGAAGTGTTTTTGGACCCGTCAGATTCCTACTTCCTGTTTGCCAACTTAGTTGGTTTAATACACATTGAACATATATGCGTGGGTATCATGAGTGAGCTATGAAAATTAGCTCACAGTTCATCTTGTTTTGATTTGCATTAAAAGTGCATTTCTTCTTAATTAATCATGTAATAAGCAACCACCTGTCTTATGTGACCCTATTTCAACGTTCCCTTGGAAGGTCACATAAGACAGGTTTGATTGTATATTAGTCAGAATTTTACTGTGACAATTAAGAGTTTGCCATTAAAAGATTGTTTTATAACTTATGAATAATTGAGATAGAGGTATATATAGAGTAACGTCAGTTTTGAAGATAGAGTCACATTATCACTAGGACTGCAGCAAGTTTAAATAGCACAGGCTGTGATACTGGTGAAAATCTGTATTAAGACCTTCAAAACTAACATTATTGCTTTTATCGGGGGCCCGGGTGGCTCAATGAGTTAGGTCGTTGGATCTAACAGCTCATACAAGCCTATCATCAATATGCCGTGGGTTCGCACCCTGCTTTGTAAATTACAAAAAAGAGTGCACTTGACTCGCAGCCGTAAGTGATAAAGTTTACCAGTTGCTTGCCCAGGGTCGGTGGTTCTCTCCGGGTACTCCGGCTTCCTCCACCACTAAAACTGGTCGCCATGATATAGCTGAAATATTGCTGAAAGTGGCATTAAACGCCAAAATTCAAATTCAAATTTATTGTTTTTTATCAGTAACATCATAATATGATGTCAGATTGATTGATAATTTATAGTATCATGGTCAGTCCGTTAATATTGACAATATCACTCTGTTAGATCAAATGAAAAATGTTCAAATTAACAGTAAATGTACATATTTTTTCTTGAATTCCAGAAAAAGATGAACTCTTATTAAGGAATGCAGAGTTATCCCAAAAAAATCAGTCTGTTCAGAGCACCTCTGATGCTACCATAAATCAACTGAAATCTGAGGTTAAAGACAGAGAGGACCAAATAGAGGCATTACAACAGTCACATGACTCGTTACAACAAAACATTGATCTTCATGAGAAAACGGTAATGCATATGATAAAATCATTATTGGAAAAGTGGGTTTTTATAAGTAATTTTGAAAATACAGTGAAACCTGTCTAAACAGAACCTCCTTGGGATCAACTTTTGTGTTCAGAATAGACAGGTGTTCAGTTTATTAAGGTGAAATTAACAAAGATTTCCTGGATTAGGACTTATTATACCCCCGCTCCACCGGAGGGGGTATACTGTTTTACCTCTGTCCGTCCATGCAAGATATTTTTCGTCGCATTTTTCTCAGCAACTATTGATGGCAGAAATCTGATATTTGGTCACAAGCTTCATATAGGTACCCCATGTCGTGGGAATCGTTTCTGGACCTGTCAGATTCCTACTTCCTGTTTACCGACTTGGTTGGTTTTTATACACATTGAACATATATGCGGGGGTATCATAAGTTAGCATTAGCTCACAGTTCATCTTGTTTAAAGTTTGATTTATTCAGGATTCGCTGTAGACAGTTTTCATTGTACAAACAATGCAATATTTTCCTATTTGCTCTTCATGCAGAATTGTTAAAAACAGCTATACAATATAAATAAAGAAGAATTATGATTAAGGACGTGTTATACAACTTTTAGCAATATCATGTTTTTTTTCAGTTTTATTGACTTAGATAAACAGATGACCCATTGAAAACCATGACCTTCCAAAATTTGCTCCATTCACAAACCTTAATTGTGTTAGCTCACTGAAACAACAGTACACAGATAGACACGTCGCTTCACATGGATTTTTAATCCCAACCAATCCGTCTTTGGTTTATGTTTTATGGTTCTTAACGCCACTCTCAACAATATTTCAGTTATATCATGGGGGTCAGTTATATTGGTGGAGGAATCTGAAGTACCAGTAGAAAACCACCGACCTGTCGCAAGTCACTGACAAACTTTATCACATAATGTTGTATTGAGTATACCTCGCCATGAACAGGGTTCGAACTCACAACTTTAGTGGTGATAGGCACTGATTGCACAGGTAGTTGTAAATCCAACTACCATACGATCATGACCACGATGGTCCCTACGTGTCTTTGGTCTTATTTCTTTATTCTTGCATGCCTATTTGAGAAGCAACAAATGCAATCAGGATATTTTATCCGTCTTCTGATTAGAATATGTTGATGACGCACTGTAAAGTTTTATGACCATATATGTTGATGTACGAATAACACGTTTGACGATAATTATTTATAGATACAACAACTTGAAGAGGACAAGGTGGAGAGTAACCAAACAACAACTCAGGTCACAAATCTGGAGAAAACTGTAACAGATCTACAAGAACAATTAGCAGATAAGAATAAGGTTAGTCTATGTTGCCCTTTCACCTCTAACCCCTGAAATCAAAATAAGGTTAGTCTAGGTTGACCTTTTCCCTCTAACACCTGAAATCAGCATAAAGTTAGTATATGTTGACATTTCACCTCTAACCCCCTGAAATCAGCATGATTTGTCTAAGTTGACCTTTCACCTCTAACCCTTGAAATCAACATAAGGTTTGTCTAAGTTGACCTTTCACCTCTAACCCTTGAATTCTACATAAGGTTTGTCTAAGTTGACCTTTCACCTCTAACCCCTGCAACATGAGGTAAGTTTGTTGACCTTTCACCTCTAACCTGATGAAATCAAAGCAACTCATACAACTTGCTCCTTTTATCACGCAAATCACATATCTAGCGAAATCCATCACAGATTTCCAAAATTAAATTTTAGATTAAATAAAGTAAGTTACACTGACACTTCACTTCTAACAGAAGTCAGTAGATATACCAGTAATAGAAAAAGATTGCACAGAATCCCACGAACAAATTTCAGGTAAAATAAAGTTAGTTACTGAAATCGACCTTTTTGTCTTTTAACCCACATAGATAAAAATTTCAAAAGTATGCAAACATTACTTTCCATAAACAGTTATGTTCATAAAGCATTACTCTAATTTCTTTGTATTCAGGCATTAAAAAAGCAAGAACAGAGACTCAGAGATCTACAAAAAACATTACAACGGGAACTTAAAGTTCAACCTCTTCCTAGTGACGAACCAGTTGTGATAGATGGCGCTGTATTGACTCCTCCTTTACAAAGGAAAGTTAGTGATTCACGGAATTCACCGTTACGGGACCACCATTTTAACTCAAGGGAGCAGAGTCCTGCTCAAATTAGTCATGTCATGAAACCATTTGATTCCAACAGTTTTTCTGAAAATTCTAAGGATTTACAAAAAAGTCGAACGGTTAATTCTTATAATTCACCGAGAAAAGAACTGGAAAAAGATGTGAACTTTAAATACTTGAAACATGTAGTGTTAAAATTCATGTTAAGTAGAGAATCAGAGGTGAGTCTATATTTGGTATTAACTTAAGGTTAAAGGTTATGGATTTTAAAGATTACTTTTCCCGTATTTTGTTTTCTTATTGATTGATGTGCCTGCATTTTTGGAAATGAAATTCTGCACACCAAATAACACCAGAGAACGATAAAGATGCCCAGATGTAGCATTTATCGGCAGAAGTAAAGAGTATCACTCAACTGCAGGGTAGAGTCTGTTTCACACTCATTTTAGGGTACGAGTAATGCTCATTATCGGAGTCCCTTCTGTGAATGTGAAATGTAGGATAATAAAAGTACAAAGAGTACTGATGGCTAGTCTCTCATCATCAATGACATCCATATCCTTTCTTTCTAAGTTTTCAACAATGCTTCAGTAATATTGTGGCAGTCTGTTTTATTGATATTAAATGTTCATAAAATTAATTAAAAGGAAAAAAGATATACAGAAAAATTTCCATTATCAATTAAGAATTCTGTGTTTTCTCATAGCCATTTTAGTGAGATTTATTTCTTATTTGTTTCAATTTTCAAAGCCCTTATATGGTCATTACTGAGTGCCTATAAATTAAATGGTTTATGATAAGTTTATAGCAGTAAGGCTTTTAATTAATCTGATGGTGTAATGAATAGTTAATGTAATGTAATGAAAAGATATATTATTGAATCGATAATTGATTCTGGTTTTTTACCAATTTTTCAATTTTCCTATTATAAATCAAAACTTGATTACGATTTTTTACAGATTGCCAAATTTCCAATTATTAATCGATAGTGGTTTGTTTCTGATTATTTACCGATTATAAATTATAATTGACTCTGATTTTTTATGTATTTCCCAATTTCCGATGATAAATTGTTAATTATACCCCCGCTCCCCGAAGGGGGGGGGGGTATACTGTTTTACCTCTGTCCATCTGTCCATCCGTCCGTCCGTCCTTCCTTCCATCCGTCCAAGATATTTTTCGTCGCATTTTTCTCAGTAACTATTGACGGCAGAAATCTGATATTTGGTCACACGCTTCATATAGGTATGCCATATTGTGGGTCGCGTTTTTGGACCTGTCAGATTCCTACTTCCTGTTTGCCGACTTAGTTGGTTTTTATACACATTGAACATATATGCACATTTTTCGTCACATTTTTCTCAGCAACTATTGATGGCAGAAATCTGATATTTGGTCACAAGCTTCATATAGGTATGCCATATCGTGGGAAGCGTTTTTGGACCCATCAGATTCCTACTTCCTGTTTGCCGACTATGTTGATTTTTATACACATTGAACATATATGCCCATTTTTCGTTGCATTTTTCTCAGCAACTATTGATGGTAGAAATCTGATATTTGGTCGCAAGCTTCATATAGGTACTCCATATCGTGGGAACCGTTTTTTAACCTGTCAGATTCCTACTTCCTGTTTGACGAAGAGCGGGGGTATCATGAGTGAGCATTAGCTCACAGTTTTTGTACCAATTGCCCAACATTCATATCCTTTTTTTCTATTTCAGGCAATACATTTAATCAGAGCAGTATCTGTGTTACTACATTTTACTCAAGAGGAACAAAGACTAATACAAGAAACTTTAGAATACCGTATGTCGTGGTTCGGTGTACGACCTGCATTTGGATCAGGGCAGAAATCAAAATACATTCCTCCACCTTTTTAACTCGACAATTCATGCACCGCTTATTTTATGCATGTTATTTTTATAGTAAGGAAACCATGACAGATTTGACCTGGATTTATTAAAGAAAAGAATTTCTTTTGATTGCATAAGCATTAAAAAAAGCATGTTTTTTTTTCAAAGGTAATTCACTGATATAGGAAATTGTGTTCTATGTCAGAAACAAAAATGTAAAAAGGAACAATGTTAATAACTGTATATCTCCAGAATGATGCTATATCACTGTGTACAATCATTTGTTAGCATGGCTGTGAAAATTATTTTTAGTTGCATTTCGAGTGTTTTGTTTATGTTTATTTATATTTTTTTGGTGCTGTATATCTAGATACAGTTAAATCTGTCTAAAACAAACCCGTTTAGGACTTAGATTTGTGTTCAGAATAGACAGGTGTTTGGTTTATACAGGTTTAGCTAACAAAGATTTCCTACATTGGGACTTTATTTAAATTTCAGTTTATACAGTATTATGTTTTATCCAGAGTTCGGTTTAGACAATTTCACTGTATCAAGAGGGCAGGGGTGGAATCCTAATTATTGTTTATGCTGGAGATATCATTGTCTAAGGATGGTTGGGATTTCAATATTAATGGTTTTTAACCCTGCAACATTTTTTTTTTGTCTGTCTTGTGGTTTCCGCCATCTTCTGTCGTCGTGATTGTTTGAAAAGCATTAGGTTTAACGGAGGAGCAGCTGGTGTTTTTGCGACTTGTTATATTGTCACTTTTTTCCAAATTAGGTATAAACCCAGGAGTCAAAATTGAACTCCATTTAAATTAAAGTGTATTTTATACATACATATTAATACGTACATGACCTTTTCTTTATCTTTTCGGGTATCATCTCAACACCTACAGGTAATTCCGAGATGCAGTCAAAGGCTGATGTGGGCTGATATGATGTATTCATCTTTTTATCATATACTTCAGACAAATTGGATTTTACGGTAATGGAAAAATCAGAATGAAAAATAAAGTTCACATGCATAAAACGTTAGATCGTGTTTGGTCAGATTATTGAACAATTACCAAATAACTGTGAATTGTTACAAAATCTCCTGTGCTTTAATTTATAGCTCCAATATAAAGCCTTCTGGTAGCAGCACTACACAAATCACTGCAGATCTACAGACCGCAGCTGAAAATTAGGATTAATTGATACTAAAGAAGAGGACATTTCTCCTTTGTCACAAGGTTAACTGTTGATTACAAGTTTGACTGTATTTGAGCTACTGGGATAGATTACTGGGTAAGGGCTGTTCCATTTAAGTCTACCTGGGAGGGGGGGGAACGTCATTTTTTTTATTTTTCTGTTGGTTGTGGGGGTGAAACCATATTTTTTTTATGTTGGGTGGGTTTTTTTTCTATTGGTGGGGGGGATCTTAAGTAAGTGGCGTTCCCCTCTCTCAGATATATTTAAATGGAACAGCCCTTAGTTGAAACTTACTATGAAACAAAATTTTATTTAAATCAATCCAATAAAGTGATTTATCAGTTATCTGAACATTTTTTCTTTGATCTCATGGAGTCATATTGTCAACCTCAACTTAGTGGTCCATATAATATACTGGAAAATATCGATCATTGTGATTTGTCATGTCACATTATCACGTTTAATTCCAATAAAAACAATAACATAAGTTTTTAAGGTCTTGATATAAATTATCACAGCTTTCCCTATCAGACTCACTGCGATACTAGTGATAATGTCTGTCTCGACTTTAAGAACTGCCGTTATTCTATATTTATTCACATTCCAGATAACGAAGTTATACTGTATATTTTTATCAATTATATTAACCTGTCTAAACCGAACCTCCTTGGGATAAATTTTTGTGTTCAGAATAGACAGGTGTTCAGTTTATACAGGTTAAATTAACAAAGATTTCCTGCATTAGGATTTTATTTAAAGTTCGGTTTATTCAGGGTTCGGTTTAGACAGGTTTCACTGTATTAAATACATAAAATTATTATAATGTGTTACAATGTTAAGCATAATTTCTACTGTATGTCTTTTATCTATCAAATCCTTAGAACTATTCAAGCAATATACTTACCAGTAGTATAAAATCTTCTGAATACCCTATATCATATTTGTAGTATAAAATCTTCTGAATACCCTATATCATATCTGTTATAGTCATTTGCCCATCTTTATTGGTATATAATAAAAATATAAACAGTTGAAACTAACATTTTAAAATACATTTATTTTTATTTTTAAATGGATAAAAAGTCCACGGATGGTATTGTCATCATTTTGCGTGTATCGTTAGTATTGTCGTCTGCATCAGTTGGCGTTTAGATCAATTTGAACCAAACTAGATAGAATTGTTACTTGTGTGGTCCTCAACATGATTTGTATTCATTCAGAAATGCAACATCGCTGTTAGGCCAATTATGCTTTTTCATTGGTTGAAATTCCAAAGATTTTCTCAGAACAATCTTCATCTTCATAGATATACAAACTGTAGTTGTTAAACTCAATCTCTGAGTACTCAAAACTTTTGAATGGCATGCGTAGGTACAAAGACATATATTTACAGTGGTAATCCAAAAGAAACAAACAAAACAAACGTGCTGTATGTACAATTAGTGCAGGATAAAAACATTGTTGGCGTCTACGCAACTAGCGGTGACTTGAAGGCCTCAAGTGTTGGGGCTTTCACAGTCATCTCTGGTAGCTGATTCCACTCTAGTACTGTCCGGGGAAAGAATGAGTACTTGTAGTAGTCATTACGTGGGCTGTAGATAGTAAAAGCCATGGTGTTATAATGTCTTGACGGTCTTGTGAGAGGTGTTAAGTACTGGTCTACAGGTATTGCCACTAAGCCATTCGCTATTTTATATATCCAGCAGAGTCTGATGTTTTGTCTCCTTTGTTGTAGTGGAGTCCACTGTAGTTTGTTCAGCATGGTTGTTATGCTGGAATTATCATATCTGATGGAAGTGTTAAATGCCAATATGGTAGGAATGTTCAGAAATTCAACATGGCTGCTAGGGCAATTGTGCTGTTTTATTGACTGAAATTCCAGAAATTCCAGAAAGCTTCTTAGAACTCAAAATATGTGACCTTCACCTTTTACCTCAAGGTAAAATAATGGTGTTTTTTTCTGTGCAGGGCAGAACTTGTTTGTCTCATGGGGTCATGTGAACTATTGCGATCACTTGGTGTCTATTGTCCCTCTGGCCTCATGACCGTCTGTGATATATAAATTTTACATATTTCAATCTTATTCTAAGAAGCACTGAAGGAATTGAAACCACACTTAGCTGAAATTTTTCTTACCAGGTCCTGGCCAGGTGTTGTTACATTTGGTGCCAGTTGTTGATCGAACATTGCCTTTTCCATGTGCCATTAAAGCTTCTGATTGGGTAAAAGAGGGTGGTTAGGGTGTCAGTGTTTAACACCACTTTCAACAATATTTCAGCTCTATTGTGGTTGTCAGTTTTATTGATGGAGGAAACCGGAGTACCCAGAGAAAACAACCAACCTGCCACAAGTCACTGACAAACTTTATCACATAATGTTGTATCAAGTACACATCGACTGAGCGGCATTCGAACTCACAAGTTGGCATTTTTTATGTGGATTCAAGATGCAAGATGGCTGCCACTGCAGGATTGGCTTTTAACACAGGACCCTATTGGAAAATGAATAAAAAGGTTTTTCTTAGATGTTAAAAACATGATTGAACCTAAGTTTTATATTAAAGGGCCTTGGATGGTTCCTTAAAAAGTTGTTGGTAAATCCAAGATGGCTGCCACTGCAGGACTTAATTTTTAACACAGGATCCTATGGCAAAAGGCATAAGAGTTTTGTCTTGCAAACTACAAACATGATATTGGTGGGATCATTGAATACAACCTTGAAAGCAGCCACTCTAAGGGTGATTTAGCCCAATATTAATTCAAACTGGCCCAGTGGTTTCAGTGGAGAAGATTTTTTAAAAGACTTGTGACGACAGACTCAAAAGCTAACATGGCCTTTGACAAGATGAGCTAAAAAGCTAATGGCCATGGAAGGATTAGTCAGGTAAGGATTAGGGTTATGGTGTTTAACGCCACTTTCAAAAACATTTCAGCTATATCATGGCGGTGTCAGGTAAGATAGGTAACAAATACAAAATCAATATCTGACAATTTTTTTTAATAAATATGTAAACTCTTAAAAAATACAGTATAATTCTGAATCAGTATATACATATACTTTAAATATTACATAGCGATTAAAAAAAACATTGTCTTACTGATATGTAATCTTATTTTGACAATAATCTTAAAATAAATAAAATCGTTAAAAAAAATTAATTTAAATTCTATATAAAAATACTACAAGAAATTTTTAACTATAAAATAAAAAACGAGTAAAGAACACTGGTATATACATAAATTATAAAATACACAAGAAAGTACTAGAAATTGTATTCCAAATAATTTCAGTAAAATTGAAAATATTATAAAAAGTGGAAAAAACAAAAAGTAATTATCGATTGTCAATCAACGATACCGGTAATTATGGCAACATCAATATCTTGGTTTTAATACACTGCCAATTGTCAACAATCTGACCATACATATTTGGCCTGTTGCATAAACATTTATACTCTGGGAAATACAGTACACAACATTATACCATTTTTTTTTAATTGTTTATTTTTAATCCTGGGTTCGGTCCCATAAAACCAGTTTAATCCTGCCACTTTTTATTGTGCCTGTACCAAGCTAAACAAGTGAGCGGTTGTGTATACGTGTATTAAAGATATCAATTTTACCTCTTTCTCTCATTATTACGGTGTTTTAACCCCGCTGGTGGAAAAATCTGTAATCCTCTAGAGCATTAAAATGTCTCGTGCCTTTCCCTGCATTTGACTCGTTTGAAGGCCTTTGAAAGAAAGTTTGTGTTAAATAATTGGAGAAACAAATTCTCCTTCAGTTGCCCATGTGGGTTACGATATTTCTCCACTCTCGAGAGTTAAATTAAAAATTTTAACCACTCGCCTAACGGCTTGTGGTTAATTTTTTAAATTTAACTCTCTTGAGTGGAGAAATATCGTAACGGGGACAAGGGCAACTGAAGGAGAATCTATATTTATACAATTTTTCGATTGGCTTTTGGAACTTATAAATACTACTAAATTCTCAATTCGAGAGAGGCATTAGGTTCTCTGTCTACAGTAGTCTCCCCTGATAAGACCACTCCTTCTACAATCAAAACATTTCTTATCTATATAATAAATACTTATACATGTACATGACAAAATAACATTGTATCTCACTCACGTGCTGCGCACATCCGTGAGTTACTGCGTTATTTGGTCATTTTTTATATATTTTTGGTAACTAAACTTGTAAATTAGTTTATAGTATAAAATCATCTACTCTTTTTTACACTTTTTATTTGGAAATAAAATCTCAATAATGGATAAAAATGTCACTCCAATGAAACCCGTCTAAACCGAACCATGAATAAACCACCATACTGCATAAACCAAACTATAAATAATGAGGGTTTCACTGTACTTCAATAAATTATGCAGTTAAACTACAAATCTCACAGAGAAGTTGCTTCACCGTATTTCAATCAATTATGCAGTTAAACTACAAATCTCACGGAGAGGTTAAAATTTGTCCTAGGACATGTTCTTATTTATTGGTTACTGTAATTTTTGGTCACTTCTGATATTTTCGGAAAGTGCAGCATTTTAAAATTCTTTCGTCACTTTTAAAATTTAGGAGTGTGGATTGCAAAAGGTAAGCTTTATAAGCTTTTTGACCAAGTTTTCAACAGGTTTCAAAATATTATATCAATTATAAAAATAATCTTACATGTTTGATGGAAGAAGTAAACAATATCAACAATGAGCATTTTTGTTTGAGATTTTTTAACAGGAAAATTTTCAAATTGAAATTGTTTTGTCATTTTTTCGAAAATTGGGAAAAGCAGGCGTTTTTTTTTGCCTGACCAATAATTACAGTAATTACAGGTAATATATACAAATGTAAGACTCAGATCAGCGTCCAGCCTCTAGTCGACGTCCATTCCTCAAATCCATGTTCTACGTCGCTGACATCTGCACCTCGGATCTATGTCCTTTATTCAAATTCTCAATGACGTCACTGACGTATGCCCTAACCCCATCCCGTAACCAATAAATTGGCCATATATCTGAGAATTTGAAAAAGACGCCGATTTGAGAATACCCTTAAATCGGTCAGTGTTTGAGAAAATGACATCAGTGGATGCCGATTTAAGAAGTGGATGCTGATTTCAGTATGGACGCTGATCTGAGTCTATCATATATATTATACAATATAAATCAATAAATAAAGAAAAATAAAAGAACCGCTATGCGCGATGTATCCCCCCGCACTTGCATAATATTTAGTTTTATATATTTATAGAAAGCAGCCTTGCAGTCTTAATGTATAACATACTTACAAGCCACATGCAAAGATTATTCAAATCTATCCATGTTTACTAAAGTTATCACATAAACAAGACACAATTCTCAAAATTGGTGATTTTTCAATATTATTCAAATCTATCCATGTTTACTAAAGTTATTGCGTAAACAAGACACAATTCTCAAAATTGGTGATTTTTCAACTAAAAACTAAGATTTTCCTCCAAAACCCTTGCTTCAAATATTTCCATGTTAGAACCCATCCAAGATAATGATAATTACAAGCCACATGCAAAACATTATCCAAATTTATCCACGTTTACTAAAGTTATCGCGTAAACAAGACTCAATTCTCAAAATTGTTGATTTTTCAACCAAAAATTAAGATTTTCCCCCAAAACCCTTGCTT
>MJUT01034916.1:421729-435431 GCA_002080005.1 Gigantidas platifrons
GGAGGACTCATATCTTACTATGATGTTCGGTCCGTCTCTACCTCCAGTTGTTTGTAGGAGGACTCATGTCTTACTATGATGTTCGGTCCGTCTCTACCTCCAGTTGTTTGTAGGAGGACTCATGTCTTACTACGATGTTCGGTCCGTCTCTACCTCCAGTCGTTTGTAGGAGGACTCATGTCTTACTATGATGTTCGGTCCGTCTCTACCTCCAGTTGTTTGTAGGACTCATGTCTTCTGTTATTTGTGTTTACAAGTTTGTGCATAGTGGTGTCCAACACATATTGCGTTGTTTTTGCTTTGTTTTTCTTCGTCTTGTGTATCCTATGTCCCCAGTTTATCTGGATTGTCCATTTTTGATTACCCCATCGCTATTCTTCAACATTTATTGATGCCGTCTAGTAGAAGTACTGGTACAAAGCAAAGGCTTATTCATACACTTTTATTTAGGAAGTAGATGTTCTGAATGCAGTATAAATAATAATATTTACTATTTCATTAAGTCTTTCCCATAGGAGTGCCAGTAGATATACACAACAAATTGGTGGCTGCATAAAACTAGACACTTCCTGTATGTAGACAAACAGCTCACTTCCTTCTGAGGCTCGTAAAACAGGGATCCAGATTATACTGATAACAACAAGAACCAGCACAAAAATTCTGAAAAGAAAAATGGAGATACAGATCAAATAACAAGAGGCTTACCTGGCGACCATTTCACTAAAGGTCATAAGTTGTAAACGTAGACTTAAGTGTACTAGGAGTTACGACCGTTTCACTTATAGTTAGGATTTACGACTTACGATAAAAAGTGATCGCACAGTTAAGAGTGGTGGTATATGTACACGTACGTCGTAAATCCTAATTATCAGTGAAACTGTCGTAACTCTTAGTACACTTAAGTCTACGTTTACGACTTACGACCTTTAGTGAAATGGTCGCCTCGTTATTCATGCATTGTTTGGGATCAAGCAGTAACAAAAATACAGAACAATTATTCTGATAGGAATAAAGCTACACTTACATTTTATTTCACTGGGAACTAGTGAAGGGTCCCTGGGCTCAAATCCACAGAGCTGCTCAACATGTCACGGGTGGCAGATTATGATATGGGGAGCCTTTTCGAAAGGGGATAGTCAGGTTATAATACAAAAAGCCAGACCGTGGACCATAGTGGGTAATTTGTTTGCACTCCCTGCATGCAAAAGACTTCTTTTGTAGATTTCAAAAAACGAGCAGGCACATTGTAGCCACTACAAAAACTAAATTATTTGTCCCTACCAAACTTTCCATACATTTTCAGTTGCAATCAAGTCATTGACCCGGTTGACCCATACCTTCCCTTATCTTTTTTTTTTTTTTTTTTTTTTTTATATTATTGAACCCGATTTTGTCCTGAACATAGATTAAATACTGCTCCCTGGACGTCAAGCAATAATCAATCAATCGATCAATCAATTTATGTCAAATGAAACATTTTTAAAAAATCTAGAAGTTAAATCTGATAATAAATTTAAAAAGTTTTAACCCAGTACATTTCAGGTAAGGTGAATATTATATCTAAAGTGGATATAGAAGAAATTTAAATGCAATAAAGAGTTATCCATTAAAATAGATTTAATTTTAATTTTTTTTCAGGTTTTGATAGGAGTTACTTCCTCTTACTGTGGAGAAAAACATTCATTTCATTTCAAGTTCAACGAGATTAACAAATATTTTTCCCATACTCTATAACAAATCTAAATGTTGTGAATTTGTTTTTGGGTATATAATTATCCATTGATTAGGAAAATATCTTACCTGCCGATAATCATGATTTCCAGTTCCGAGGCCTTCTTTCTAATATGACACCAGATGTCCATAGCAAATATTGTACAACTGCTGTTAAAAATAGATGTTAATGATGACATCAGGGCAGCTAACATCACAGCCAACATCAAACCTCTTGCCCCTGCAAAAATCAAAGCACTGAATGCACTGATGGAGCTGAAATTTTATATTGAGTGAGCTACAGTAGGTGTACGCCCAAGATAAACACTTCACTGTCCGCTTTGTAAAAAGAGAAGGTTGTGGTCTATGTTTTACAGCTTAGTGTTTAATGCCACTTTCAACAGTAATTAGGTTATATTGTGGACATTTTTTAATGGGGGAAGAAATCTCAAGTACAATGGTCTACCTCTTATAAGGCCACTCCCAAACAAAGGCCACCTCTCTTATCAGGCCAGATTTTGGTTCATTGAGATAGTAAAATACTACCACATTATTCCATCGAAGAGAGGCCATCATCTTATTAGGCCACTTTTTTCATTGTAGAAGAAGTGACCTTAAAAGAGGGAAACTACTATACAACAATTTCCTCTACCAATAAAACTGAAATAAAACCAACCCAATATTGGTGGCCATGATTGATTTTGCAAAGGTTCATCCATTGTTCAATTATATTTTTTTTCTCCATCAGATAATAAGATTTCTTTAACCAATTCCACTGAAATCTGGTTTATATATAAGGGTCTTGTAATTATGGAAATCAATTTATATTAGTCGTATATGCCACGATATAGCTGAAATACTGCTAAAGTTGGTGCCAAACACCATTCCAGCAATCACATCAATTCCAATGGCCTCCAATACAAATTATGACTAAGAAGATGACCACCTTGGATTTTTGAACAACTTTGTACAAATACTATCAAAATGATCTTGTTTTTCCAGCTTAGGTTTAACTAACATTATATAGATTCTATGAAGATGATTTTTACATTTTTTCCCAAAAGACCTTTCTTCAGACTAAGTAAGTTCTGTGGAAAAGTCTAAGAAAGAATCTGAAAACATTTTCCCCATATGGTCCTTTATTAAACTGGTGTCCTATGATGGGAGTTTATCTAGGGATTTCTGAGTTGTATTAAAATACACCAACAATTTACTTGATCGTTTGACGTAGAATTTGAATTTAATCAGTTGTTAGCTTCTGCGAAGATGACTGGTTACATGTAAGATCAATTTTGATTGGATACGGATATAATGTCACAATATCCTTGCCAAATTTTCTTGAAGTGACTGTACCTAGCCAGGAAAGTGAACAGTCATGTATTTGTGTGTTAGGGGCATAAATTTGGTCTTTTCCTAATATTTTTCCATTGGATTTTGAAACTGATCCGACTGTGGTATTTTTGGTTTTTCATTTTATTATGCACTTTACCTGGAGGCATTAAATCTATAACAAGAGAAGGATAAGCGATGTTACTACATCCTGAACGACTTCCACAAACTTCCATACATGTCTCTGGTGTAGCACAGCCGACAGTATCTACAATAACACACAAATATATTTGTTACAAAAAACGGTATCACATTTTGCTTATTATTATTTTTTTTTTTTAATTGGATTTCAAAACAATTTGTTTTAAGAAAAATCAAAAGATATTGAGTCGTAATTCAAAGCGAAAATTACAAAACTTGGTAAAATAAAATGACAAGGACGAAATGAGAAACACTTGGTTAAAAGGTGTTTTTACCAGTCTACAACTTAGCCTTCCCCTGGATTTTCCCATGAACTACCTGATTACTGATTTAATCAACTACCTCATTACTGAATACACTGGTTTTATAGACTACCTGATTACTGATTACACTGATTAATCAACTACCTGATCATGCTGGTTTTATTAAAGGGGCATTAGCTATGATTTTTACCAAAAAAATTATATGCTTTGGAAATTGGTAAATAGCTTTAAAATGATGAAATAAAAGTAAATATTTCACATTAAACAGCTTTTCGAACCACTTTCCGCCTTTTGAGAAAGAAAATTACCATCGATTACTTATTTGCTTGCAAGCAAATAATTTGACCTCACTTTTTCCGTATGCAATTGACCTTACTAGTGACAGGTAAAAACGAATAATTTGTATTTTGTCGCTTATCAACTGCCAACTTGCATGGTTCTTTGTCCGTAATTAACACCAACTAAAAGCAGATTCACAAAAAATAATAAATAAGTGCATTGTTGTACTGATTTAATGACGATTCGACAAACTCCGTAAACAATGTCGATAATTAATAAGATGGTGTCCATTTCTTGATCGATCTCAAAACACGAGCAGTTTCAGGTTTTTTTTCACCTATGCGCATACATTTCATAACATTTATAAGTTACAGAAACACATTTTATTAAGGCATCAATCATATCTGATATTTTTTTATGGGTAACAAAAATTTACGATTTGGCAGATAATGCCCCTTTAATTATCTAATTACTGATTGCCCTGATTTTAATGACTTCTTGATTACAGATGACATTTAATTTCCTTACCTGGGTACAAAATTCTGGCAATCATCCCTGGGAAGATCAGTAGAAACAGAGGAAGAATCTTTAGATATCCACAAAATATGGTGCCTGCCTTCGCATGATCAAAATTCTTGGCTGCTAAAGCTCTCTGTACAATAACCTGGAAATAGATTGTCTCCCCTTTATACTTTATACATAAGGAGTGTTTCTATATTTTTTTTTAATGACCAGCCACATTGGTGACCTTATTTTTACAAAACTTTAATGTTTCTTTTTCTTACTAGTAAGTATCAATTGTTAAAATATAATGCATGTAATTTTAGCTTGGATCTTACACTGTTATTGTGTGATCATGTGACATGAGATGAAATGAATACTTTAAAAACAAGATGAACTGTGAGCTAATGCTCACTTATGATACCCCTCCCCCCCTATTCGGCAAACAGAAAGTAGGAATCTGACGGGTCAAAAAAACGCTTCCCACGATATGGGTTACCTATATATATATATGAAGCTTGTGACGAAATATCAGATTTCTGTCATCAATATAGTTGCTGAGAAAAATGTGACGAAAAATCAGCATATATGTTCACTGTGTATAAAAATCAACAAAGTCGGCAAACAGGAAGTAGGAATCTGACGGGTCCAAAAACCCATCACACAATATGGCATACCTATATAAAGATTGTGCCCAAATATAAGATTTCTGCCATCAATAGTTGCTGAGAAAAATGCGACGAAATATATCTTGGGACGGACGGACAGAGTTAAAACAGTATACCCCCCTCCACCTCCGGGGAGCGAAGGTATAATAAAAAATTACAAAAAAATAACCTGGAAAAGGATGTACAATGTAAACAAAATAACTGAAATACACTACACTAGTCCCTCTCTTATCAGGCCATCATCTCTCTCTGCAATGAAAAGGTGGCATTATATGAGAGGTGGCCTTTTTTAAAGGGGACAATTTACATATATTTTAAAGGGGTGGCCTTTAAATACATATTTTATGTTATACTTGCTTGAATAAATTTTCATTTATAATTTATATTTTCATGCATGATTGGTTGTCCTATCAACACTTTGAAAAGATCGTTGCTTTAAAAAAAAAAAATACTGTTAGATGTAGACCTTATCCCTACTTATGTCTGTGTCTTTATTTAATAAAGAATTATTTCATGCTCTATCACCACTAAAATTTGATACAACATTAGGTGATAAAGTTTGTCAGTGACTTGCGACAGGTCGGTGGTTTTCTCTGGATACTCTGGATTCATCCATCAATAAAACCGCCACGATATAACTGAAATATTGTTGCCCGAGTGGCGTTAAGAACCATAAACCACAGCCTTTCATGTTCATATAAGTGAAGCGAAAGATGAACGTAAAAATCATACCTGATCGGAGCACCAATACCATATTGAGTTGATGGATAAGCCGATAACTCCAGGCCAAGGGATGTCTGCCTTGGTGTCTCTCCACATATTCATATAATCTTTTCTAGGGTAACCACATGTAGTGTTTGGTATAGTCTCATTAGCAATGGCATGAGGATACTTCTCTACAAGGCCAGATAGTCCCCCAACTTTGATAAATGCTGGAAAATGAATGAATGAATAAAAGAACCAGTAGAGTTTGTAGTCTTATGAATTATGTCCCCTTATTTCTGCAAATTAAGAGACAGATACACTAATTTAACTTCGGCAGAGATTCCAGACGAAAGTGTGACATCACAATGAAATCGTACCTTTCATAAACAAGTCAAGGTTACATTATACAGGTCATTCAGACAAATCCATCAGTCTATGTTTGTTTTGTGAGTGAGTGATTGTTGTTTAGATCTACAAATTTTTATATCGACATTGGACCTTTACAATAATGTCTTGCTCGTCATCATCATAAAATCTGATGTATATTTTCATTTGGGACCACATAATCCTCGTCACCTTTCACCTCTTGAGTACCTATTTGCTATCCTAGTTTTTCCACATTTAAAAATAGACAATTTTCAAGCTCCAAATAAATATTAAATTCTCACCGATCACCATTAAAACAAGAGCTCCAAGGATCATAAGGATTGTCTGTACAAAATCTGTCCAAATAACGGCAGTTAGGCCACCTACAAAGCAGAGAATCATCAATAATATAGCATGAAATTCATGAATAACATTTTTGGGGACAAATTTATACCTTTTTTTTTTGGCCATCCTGTTTAGGCCACTTCGCTTTCTTGCTCACAAAGACTTCAAAATTGTTTGGTTTTCCATTCTTTTGACTTTGAGCGTACCTGATGAAGGTTATTCCAGAAACGCGTCGTGCACACTTAATTAGATTTCTATGTTTTTATTTTTTTATCATACAATGTACATCCAAATATGGCACCAATTTTTATTAAAATACGCTGTTGAATTTACAATGCCTAAAAAGTTACGTTTGGATTCAATTTTAGTGTCTACAAAACAAAAACAAAAAAAGGTTTTTAGAATAAGATTATGATGCCTCTTTACATTATATTGTGAAAAGAAAATCACATAATATATAAAATAGTTCATCTAATATTAAATTGATACCATGCATCAATGGGCAGACAACTCAAGTAACATGGCCTGAAACGGTCCATCAACAAAATGAAGTTCCAAATTTCACCAAGATCTCAAAGAAACAATGTTTCATTAAATCTTAAAATTTATTATATGAACTATATGATAAAAAAAACAAGTGTTCAAAAGATCAATTTCTTTTAGTTTCCCAACTACTGATCTATGTTTTTGGTTATATTTATCTAAATTTTCATTGATTTTGTAGGTCAGCAAATCCATGAATTTAAGAATCCAATGAAGTATGTTTTCTTTCCATTTAAGGAAACAGTACTAATAAATTTTTTTGATATAGATTATACATTCTCGAACAAGGAAATGAACTTTATGAATATCTATGAAATTGAATTTACAAATTTAAGTTCCTTCACAGAAACACAGCAATATCCAAAATAATTGTAAAAATTGAGAGAACAGACATACAGACACAAATCCTATAGTAGCGCTGCATGACCTTTATGGGCTAATTACCTGCAACAGTGAAGATGGCAGCTATACTCAACAACAATGTGATAGAGGCATATATATCCCACTTTAATGACTGTTCTATGAATATTGCACCTGCATACAAGTCAGCCTGAAAATGGATACAAAAAAGTCGCCAAGATAAAACTCAAATTTCTCATAACACAATCTTATACATAGATTTTAACATATTATGGATCTAAATGAATGACTGAATGACTGTTGTTTAACGCCAGGTGAGCAACATAAATTTTTTGCATGTTTTTTTATCATTTGTCTAGTATATATGTATTGCTGTTGGAGATCCAGTTATCAAGAGGGCGAGGGGGAGTTGGGATCCCATTAACTGGTTTAATACTGCCACACCTTTGTGTCTGTCCTATGTCAGGACCTGGATTTCCAACATCATATGGCATGGTCTTTTTTCTGCTCAATGAGTTCACTTAACGTGAGAGGTGCTTTCTTTTCATAATGTTACATTTCATATAGATACTGATGATGTCTGCATTGTATTAGTTCAGACCAACACGCGTAGTTAGATTTTTACAGTGCTAGTTCACCGAAACAACAGTCAGCGGGCAAACATGTCGCTTCACTCCGACACATCATCCTGATTCCGAACCAAGCAGTTTTTGCTCTTACTTCTTAATAATGCTATGTGCTTACAGGCTCAATCCCGTGATCTACCACACTCAATGCGAGTATATTGACCATTACAACACTGATGGGGTTATGCCCATCAATAAAACTGACCACCATGATATAACTGAAATATTGTGGAAATTGGTGTTAAACACCAAAAATCCCGAGTCCTCAACACATGCATTTTTTGCATGCTTTCCTCTGTCTTGTTGGTGCTTAAAAGGGACAGTTAGATAAGCAGATCTAAACCTATTTTTTTAATTTTGTTGTATCAAAAGTTCTTGAAATGACACCTACTGAAATCTTGGTGAAAATGTAGACAAATAGAGACAAAATGGCCAGATATATCTGAATTCTTTTTCCACCAAATCTCAACTTCATGTATTCTGGCATTGTAAATACCTAAAATTAGAAAATAACAATATTACTGACTCCAGGCAATATTTCCTATAGTGGAATTGTCATAAATTTCTAAAATTCAAATTACCACTTATCAATTTAATAACTCATAAATGATTTAAATTTTAGAACTAATAAGAATTATAGCAGAAAACACACATACCGGTAAGGTCCATGAAAGTAAAAAAATTGTTCCTGTAAAAAAAAACTGGTCCTGAATTGATTTTTTTTAAGTAGAAAACAATGATAAAATATAACAAAATTAAACCAGTAAAGAATTATAACAAAATCAATCATAGAATGTCGCACGGCACTCAAACAATTTATCCCGATTCCTAGCTAACTAATTTTTGCTTTTACTTCTTAAACCTGAATGTAATAAAATGTTAATATGCAGCTAAAAACAATTTTATAGTCTTCGGTTTGAAAGTCTAGGTATTGCACGAATGATCACCATGGTAACCATTACACTACAGATGCAGATATGGCCTCATGGTTATAAAACTTTCAAGTACAAATTTTAAACTCATCCAATCAGAATGATGTATTTATTTGGATATGATATTCCAAAAGGATGTTTTTTTAGCACGAACTAAAAACCTGTATTCGAAAGCTTTATGTCCGTAATGCCTGCACCATTGAAGTTTTGCTATCTTGGTATTCTTAATCTACTCTTAAGCTTACATTGTCAGGGCTTTCAACATTTTTCAAGTGTACCAGTACTTCACTATTTACAGGCGGTACTTTCTATTAAAATTTTCATGAATATCTTATACAGCACTCTTTAAAATCAGGAGCTACCAAAGCCCACTTTAGGCAGGTAAAAGTACCTGGTACTGCCCCTTATTGAAAGGACTGCATTGTATTTTCATATGTTTAAGACTCACCCCTGAGGAGACGTACACAGGAAGAAACAGAAAGCCCAAAATCATCAGAATATACATAGCCTGAAAAAAATATAATATAAATAAATGAGGCATAAAGTCACCACAAAATCTACAAGTGCTGTCTTATGATACCAATTTCCTTCTGATTTACCATCCAATTTTAATTTCTACTTGCTGTCGACTAAAATCGTATTGTGTGAACACAAAAGTCAAAAGTCAAATCTAAATGTTGTTTCAAAATCGGTTGGCGTCATATTTCCATCTGTGAGTCTGATGAGAATCTTATTGTGAGAACGGTAAAATAAATAAAAAAGTGCATCAAAATAGAAAAGAAAGTCTGATAGTGTGAATATTCTGCCATTCAACTTTCCCTGTGCCGCAGATACAAAATCATTTGATTAGGTTAGGTTAGATTTATGGTGTTTTACACCACTTTCAACAATATTTCAGCTATATCGTGGCGGTCAGTTTTATTGGTGGAGGAAATTGGAGAATGCAGAGAAAACCATCGACAAACTGAGGGAAACCACCCGAAGAAAATGACCAAGGACAGAAATTAACAGGGGCCCAGTTGCCCATGGTCCCTAGATTTTGGTCTGGGCTACTAAACTTTTACCTATAATTTAGTTAAACATATAGACATTTTTATCAAAAATCTTGTCTGGACTACCAGCTCGAACTTCCCAATTTCTATCAATGAAACCACAGACCTGCCGCAAGTCACTGACAAACCTCATCACATAATGTTGTATCGAGTACACCTTCCCATGAACGGGGTTCGAAATCACAACTTTAGTGATAATAGGCACTGATTGCACAGGTAGTCGTAAATCCAACTACCATACGATCACGACCACAATGGCACCTTAGATTCATTTGGAAATTGGTAAATTTAATTGACTTCAAATAAGGAACCAGATTTTAGTGATCAAAATGTTGATGTATTTGAATTTAATGATCCCCAAATTATTCTAGATCATAAACTAAAGTTGTGAGTTCGAACTCCATTCATAGCAAGGTGTACTTGATACAACATTTATGTGATAAAGTTTGTCAGTGTCCTCCACCAATAAAACTGACCACCACGATATACATTTTTTGTAACTGAAATATTGTTGAAAGTGGCATTAAACACCATAAAAAAATTTGGTAATGAAATGTATAGGAGGGTAGAAGAATTCGTCTGGATAAAAGATTAAAAAACATGAAACCCCAGAGGGATTAAATAGCTAAACAGATCTACAAATAATAATTTACACCTCTTTGTAATTATTGAAGCTATTATTGTTACAAAGAGTTTGTTCCTGCTTTGTTTTGAAAGTAAGTTTATTTGGCTTTGCAATCTTTTGATTCTGAAAGTACCTGATGAAGGTTATTCCAGAAACGTGCTATGTGCACTAAATTTTATATTTACATTTTGATTATACACATGATGCTGAATATAATTAGATAAGATATTCTTTTATTTTATTTTGCTTACATTATTTGTTCTTGACAAAGGCAGTTTAATTATATAATATGTACATAATATATTCATAGTCACATCTTGTCTATACATATATTAATACATTTTTACAAATACATATACTTTTGCCATTCTGTGTATTAAATTATGTTAGTAACACTAGTTTTGTTGTAACCTCATGGTTCCAAAAACTTACATTAATTTCATAGAGTCCTACAGATATACCAGAGGCAGCACCAGATCCTGCTAGTCCAACAAAATGAATACTTCCAATGTTACTGGCAAATAATGATGCCCCTACCTATAGAATAAAATAGATAAAATACATATTAAAAGCTTTACAATTTCAACATGAAAATTGGACTAAGATAAAATGCTAATAAAATATTTCCAAAAACTTTTGGTGGTTTTAAAATATCTAGTGAATATAAAATAAAGTAAAACCAAGGTTATTTGATATCTACGTTTTTATTACTGCCACTGGATCGATACCTCTGCTGGTGGACTAGTAGTCGCTGAGAGTATCATCCTCCCAGTAGTCAGTGCGTCGTCATTCACATGGTTTATTAGATGTATTTTCGATCGAAATCTGCAGTTCCTTAATCATGTAATTGCTATTGAAACTAAGGCTCTCTTCTCTTAGGCATAGATGACCTTAGGTGATTTTGGCCATCCTGTGTTGGTCCTTTAGGCTTCGTGCTCCCAAATACTATTAAATTATTTGGCTTTCCAATCTTTTGATTTTGAGAATAGCTGATGACGGTTATTCCCGGAAACGAGTCGTGCACACTAAATTTGATATCTACGTTATCATCATCTATACAGTGAAACCTCTCTTACTTGATTCAATGACGTTTGTATTTCTGCATAATGCATTTCTTATAGATGAGGAACATATGTTCCATACCTGCAAATGTATCAGAGTAAATATAGTCATCAAATCAAAAGGACTAAGTTCAATTAAGATTTGGTAAGCAGCAATTTGATTCGATGAGTAAAGGTCATTTGAACATGACCCCTCAAAGGGTTGTGCTAACCTTAAAGAGGGATATATCATAAAAGGGGAAGCAATTCAAGATCTCATTTTAATTAGATTGGTATTTATAGTTACCAATATAAAATTTATGTTTCTTCCAGCCAAAAAATAGCCACCTGCACTGCCTCTGTTTTTCCTTGAAGACTGAAAAAAAAATCATAATCATTAGAAAGAGCTATAATAGCCTGTATTCATAAGTACAGTGGAACCTGTCTAATCCGACACACCAAGGGACCAGGGAAATGTGTCAGATTGTACAGGATGTCAGAACCTGTCTAATCCGACACACCAAGGGACCAGGGAAATGTGTCAGATTGTACAGGATGTCGGAATACTCAGGTCTTATTTTAGTTAACAGAAATACTTTGGGTTCATAAATATTTGTCGTATTTCACAGGATGTCAGGTAAACTTAGGCGCCGGGTTGCACAAGTCCCACTGCATATCAGACCACTACATCACTGTACTTGTTTTCATATTACATTTGGGTACAGAAAATTCTGAGTTCAGTTTCTGAACAAGTGAAACAAAAGACAATGGTATTAGCTATTTCCATTATAAACACACAGCATGAAGGAGTTAGAACAAAGACTGTCAAGCTTTGTAATCCAGATATTTTATTCTGAGTCAAGTGCCGTTCATTCTTGTACTACACTATTATTTCATGGTGGGTTATATTTCATTGGTGTTTATTTCATAATTTGTCAGCTATATCATGACTACCAGACTTACTGTAAGAGGATAGCCTGGATGGCTTATATAACAAACAGAAACAGTGAAACCGACGGCCATGGGTAGGCGTATGGAAACATTATCACTAGACACGAGTATCACAATGTGAACCCATGTATGATTAATTGTCTACTATGTATATTGTGATTATGTATGGAGGAAAACAATGTTAATTGAATAAAGAACTTTGTGCAGAATCTCTAATACTAATGTTTGTTTAGGGGCAGTCGTGGTCGTGATCGTATGGTAGTTGGATTTATAACTACCTATGCAATCAATATTGCATAACGTTGTGAGTTGGAATCATGCTCATTGCAAGGTGTTCTCGATACAACACTATGTGATAAAGTGTCAGTAGCTTGTGGCAAGTTGATGGGTTTCTCCGGGTACTCTTGTTTCCTCAATCAATAAAACTGACTGCCATGATATAGCTGAAATATTGTTGAAAGTGGCATTAAACACCATAACTTACCCTAACCCTAATAATATAATATGCATTTATTTACATGGAAATATTATATATCTATAATAACGGTAGGTTTGACGGTCAAGCCAGACTTATCGCTAGCTATAGTATCACAGTGAATCTGATACGACAAGCTGTGATGCCTGTGATGATGTATGTCAAGACATTTTCAGTATCACAGTGAATTTGTTGATACTAACAATATCACTCAGCGAGATCAAAGGAAAAATATCACCCAGCGAGATCAAAGGAAAAACATCACTGAGCAAGATCGAAGGAAAAATATCACTCAGCGAGATCAAAGGAAAAATATCACTCAGCGAGATCAAAGGAAAAATATTACTCTGCGAGATCAAAGGAAAAATATCCAAGTACAGTCAAATCTGCCTATGTGGTCACCTGTATTAAAAGGTCACCTGTATTAAAAGGTCACCTCTATTAAACAGTCACCTGTATTAAAAGGAAACCTCTATTAAACAGTCACCTGTATTAAAAGGACACCTCTATTAAACAGTCACCTGTATTAAAAGGAAACCTCTATTAAACAGTCACCTGTATTAAAAGGAAACCTCTATTAAACAGTCACCTGTATCAAAAGGTCACCTCTATTAAACAGTCACCTGTATCAAAAGGTCACCTCTATTACACAGTCACCTGTATTAAAAGGAAAGCTCTATTAAACAGTCACCTGTATCAAAAGGTCACCTCTATTAAACAGTCACCTGTAT